>JALPQI010008134.1:0-48861 GCA_025490895.1 Thaumatotibia leucotreta
CATATTAGAAATGAGCCTTATACATATGACGTTAAGATTATCGGCAAAATGGTGAGTCTTACTCCCATATTAATAAGAATTAATCTGTAACTGTCAAAATTTCTTTTGACCATCACCATGGCTTTAGGTTCTTTTGGACCATTGTGAGGGTAAGACTCAACATTTTGCTGATAGTCTTAACGTCATATATGTAAGGTATGCATTTTTAAACTGTTAAATGTTCATTCATTGAAATAGGCAACTATTATTATTGCTTTATTTATTTTTAGACTGTATAGACTGGCATATATTTTAAATAAGCTCTTCCAATAATATCCAATTTATGTTTTTCCAGATATCTAATACATATCAGTTATCATGCTTTCTGCTCCACGAATATGATTCGATAAATTTCACATTACGAATCTCGATGGTAATATTTCGTTTTAGATAAATTCGTGCGTTATGTTATTGAAATTCCATTATCGATGTTCTTAGAACGTTGGGTGCTCGCTCCTGAGGCTTCTATATATACCTACCTAATGATCTAAAACGCTTCGCCGAATATGCTTTGTACAAATATGAGCTTTCAAATTTTTTGGGACACCCAATTAGCGAAGTTTAAAAACCTTAAGCACTAAATTTCAATAAAAACTTGGTTTTGATGTTAATTTTATAAACTTTAAGATATATTTTAATTTGAAAATGCCGTTTAAGTTTCAATTTGAAGGAGCAAAATGTTTGTTTGAATAATAAATAGGCGAAACCCATTATGATTATACCTAATTACGCGTTTCGGTTTCCTATTTATAAAGAAAAATGCTTTATTTATGAGCAAAATAAGTAACATGCAAAATATAGGCTTCAGGTACTTATTATTTTATTTTGCCTGTGTCGCTTTTTTGAGGTCGTCGGTTTATTTGGGTGAACCAACTTTTTTTGATTGTTATTGCCATGGTTACGGTCACAAGAGCCACGCTGCTTTTATGCAAAATTATGCTACTTAAAGTTTAACCTTAAGCACTAAATGTCAATAAAAACTTGGTTGCCAACACGGCTTTGTATGCGAGTCCAACATGCACTTTGCCGGGTTTTTAAAAGTTACTATTGGTTTTATTTAAATATGATAAAAGCAATAAAATAAAGTCATATCCGAAATATGACAATTCAAGGGTGAAATTACACTCCAGAAAATAAATTCATAAATATAGAAAAGGCTGTAGAAATTCTTTAACTTTTCTTTACTCAATACTCAGTTTTACATTTAAAAGAAAATTGGTAACTAAAAGCAATTTGCCATTCGAATCACAAGGTAGGTCTAGCCGAATTTATTTCGTGGCTCATTTCATCAGGCAAAATATATATGTTTATTCATACCACCCACTTTGCTGGGTAATGAGGCGGGCTGAAATATACTCTACGAATGTAAATAAGGGATGAGGTCCCGCGAATACTAGGCGCTTGCCGAGCGTAGGCCAGAGGGTTGGTTTCAGGTGAGCCAGCTGCCTATTATTTAAAACCGGCCAATATCATGTCGGGCCATGCTCAGTATAGGGTTCCGTAGCTAATCAAAAACGGCTGGGCCAGTTGTATTCAAAATGGTTATATTTTAAAGTATTCTTTAAGCCCACTATTCACGATTGTTTCATATTTTTTGGATCAACGAAGAAATTAGAGGGGGGGGACGATATTTTTTTCAGAAGCGTTTATTTTCAAAAATATTTATTTACAAGAAAACATTTTTTTTTTGGAATCCGTATTCTTTTTAAAACCTATTCAACGATACCCCACACTATAGTATTACAGCAAAATAAAAAAAAACATCCCTTTTTATGTGTAGTTGTGGTACCCAAAAACAATATATTTTACTCTTCCACTTTGTCGGCTTGATTAATATACTGTTATACCTGTAGCTACGAAATTGCAAATTTCTAACAGTCACTCAGCCTATTTTATGTTGCGGTCAGAAAGATAGACAGAAGACAGACGCCTGCGACCGTAACCATGGCAATAACAGTCAGAAAAAAGTTGATTCACGCATAAAATAAATAAACGTGTGTGTAACTCGAATTATGAATGTAACTATATACACATAGTTACACACAACTAATTGTTAAATGTATTGCATACTCATACTCGTAGTTATTCTGGAGTTATATTCAATTGGTATATCCAACAACTTATACCTCGCGGTACCGACAAGAATGCGGGGCAAAGTTCGCTATTGTGTGAGACATATTTCTCGGATTCATCTAGTTATGTGCTGACATGGTTTATTGTGGGATACGTGACTTCCATACCGCGATGTTATAGATAATTGATCAGTCTTCTAAACATTCGATACCACATTTTTCGGAACGCGTACAAAAGACGAGATAATTAAAAAAGATGACACGACGTTTATGAAGTAAAGGGCAAGTACTTACTAAAGATTGTTCGTCCAAAGTTGGTGTGTACTAAGTTTGTTTAATTTTTAGTGTTTGCTAACCAATTAAATATTCAATATCGTTATTTTGAATTCAATATGACGATTGTAGATAAAATTGCAGCGTTACCAGATAAATCCCATAAATTTCGAATGCATGCTTTATGTCGTTTTTAGTGTACCGTAATAAAGCGCTTGCAGGATTAGACATAATATTTAAAGTACTTTGATGCTTTCATGTTACACTGCATTAAGTACGTAAAATTTTTCATAATTAGTGGCATATTTAATGTTTGTTAATATATAAATCCTGTATTTCAAAAATCTCATCGTTATTAGGATTACAGACTTTGTAGTGCTATTTTGTTTCAATGCGAATTAAAGATATGGTTTAATTCCGGGAGTACTCATTCGTTCACCCAACAAAATACTTACCAGAATGCAATCCTATCCTCAACTTCAGCTGATCGTGGGGCCTGTGCCTGATGCGGAACCGTCTTACGGCGTTCAGCAGCGCCAGGGCCATGCGTGCCACCTCGCACGCGTGGCGTGATCCGTTGCGTTCGGGCAGACCTGACACTACCATGTACGCGTCGCCTATGGTCTCCACCTGTTGAACAATGTTTATGAATAAATGCTCCGTTATTAAGCTATGTACATAAGTCCGCTATAAAAAGGAGAATTCTATAAGTAGCTGCAGAAACTAAAAGGATATCCACTCACGGGCAATGAATACGGGTCAGGTGGAATTTTACATAGAAATTTATTTGTAGTAAAATTGTAAATGTTTTTAACATCACATTGCATTGGAATTTCCCTGAAATTGTCATCCAGTTTTAAAAAAAACATGCAATTTTATCGCAAGATGACTCCGTAGATACAGAAATAGCAAGTCTAAAATAGTAATAACACTAAGTATGTAGGTATATGAATTATGTAGAGTTACCGAGAGGTTCAGGCATCAGCCTCGAAAGCTCAGGCGTTGGTAAACTTCGTTATTTTTTCTTTGGTATATGACATCTAATATTTAAATTTTTATAATTTTTATGCAAAAACTTTATGTGCAAGTATTTTCACATTCTTACAGGAAATATCTCTGATCAAACATACTTGATTGGAAACTTGGATGGAAGGATTTTTCATCCGCGGATGTATGAAAATGACATACAACGCAATGGGGATATAGTTTGAAACCCAATTATGTATGTTAGTCATGCGCAACTCATTTGATAATATTAGATACATGTGACCGAAATATTTAATGTTGTATTTATTGTAATTTACTTTTTACATTAATGAAGAGAATATTTAAGATATATTGATTTTAAAACGAACAAGTAGACACCAATATTCCCATTTTTATTTTTACGGAATAGGTTGCTTACCTAGACAGGATGAAATTATTTTACTATTCCTTTCAGAATACATTATACTGTGTTTGCCTGCATAATATATGCACTTTACGCATCACATAATGTACAATGTATTTACCTACAGTGTGTACGTACATAGTGAACATATTGTAATGTATTATTAAAATTTAGCAATAATTTAACGATACTGGCAACCCAGTTGTCTCCACCTTTTATAGGCTGAAGTACTGGCTGGTTTCTAGTTTTAAAAAGTAAAAAAAAAAACAATAGAGAAGCGGCGCGCGGCGCTCGCACGTATCGTTCAAATAGAAAATACAATTATAAATAATTTGAGAATAAACGTATTATTTTCAGCTTGTAATATTAACGATTTATATAAATGTTAGATGGAAATTAAGTAATGGTAAAACTAAGGCCGTCTGGCTATAATGAGCCTTATTAATGTACATGGTCAATTGGTCACGCCTTACGTGAGATCGATAAATGTATAACATTATAACCTTATAAAATATTATGTTTTAAGGCGAATTTTCAGTTAAGTATTATTTGGCTCAAAATTCTTTTTGTTGTCTTGTGTCATACCACTCTGTCACGCTTTTAGTTGCTGTTTTGCCTAAGTATATAAAACAACCAGTGCACTTGTATTTCTTTTTAACACTAGATTTTAATCCATAGATCAGAAATTGAAAACAAAACATCTCATACAAAAATCACGTTTTTCACGGACACAAAATAAGACAACGAAAAGAATTTTGGGCCACTTGTTTATTTTACCCTACCTCCCGGTATTATCGTGTCAAGATGGAGCTTTCTATTATTTGTCACTACTCTATGCCAGTATGCACACGGCATTTCCACGTCGCATACCTTTGCATGGGCAGCAATTGCACTAAACGTCTCCGACCTCCCCCTTTTGTCTGAGCAATTTCGTTCGGAATACGAGGTCAAATTCTATCGGGTTATGGCGTTCTTATATTATAGTATAGATATCTCAAAATTTTGTGAGTACGGAGACCTACAGCAGCAGACCTATCAAAAATGTCTTTCTGCAATTGTATTCGATAAGAAGAATGAGATATTCGAACGAAAAGTCACGTGACCATTCCCATACATTATATCGTATACGATTGCAATATGGCATGCTAGCTAGACCTACAGGAAACATGAAACACTCAAATCATTTCACAATCGGAGATAAATGTGCCCTTTAAGCGGCAATAATACTTGGTTGTTTGCCGCGTGTTTGCCTGGCAAACTCGTACTTTGATTCAGCGACCGCATTGGGCGAACGAGCAAGTGTAATTGCCGCTCTAAGAGGAGTTTACTTCCTCAGACTGTAGACTGCATTCTCTTGCAGAGGGTTTTCAAATATCTACATAAAAATGTAGGCATTGACGGTTTTTAACCTTTACAGTGTTTATCCTTTCGTATGCTTAATTCAGATTTGCTCCATTATTATTTGACTGTTCCAAATTTTGATTACGAGTGAACTGCTTGACGCTAACGCTTATTATAATTAACTAAAAATAAGCACCGTGAAACCCTAACCTCGGGTTTGTACCGACACCTATTAAAATTCAGTATCCTGCAATTAATTTGTCATACTAGTTAGTATAATAGAAAGTTGACATTATTATTGAGTTATTTACACCATGAAATAAATATGTATATATAAAGATTTAAATTTCCACTATTTTCACTCATATTTCAGGAGTTTCAGAAAAATATTTAAATGTCAGTTGTGATACAATCGCAATTTAACTGTTGTTAAAATAATTATGAAAGTTTTTATTTTTGAAATAACTACATTGACTACTTTTTATAAACAAGTTCCTTTCACAACACACTTCATGTAATTTACGCGAGGAGAAATTACAAAGTAATTTATAATATCTGTAAGCTATGTCCGGATTTGAGCTCCTTACTGGAAGTGGCAAAACTTTTTAATTAAAGAGAAAATAACTTACTTTAATGAGCCTCAAGTTCGAAAAGTTTAGAGTTTAACTGTCACGTGGCGTGCGGGACGTCCGGGGTGGCCGGACCTTATCTTAATGCGGCTTTTCATTATTACTATAATAATATTTGATTTAAGGAGTGTTATCCAAGAATTAATTATAGGTATATAAACAAGAATGAATAATATGGACATGACTACAAAGTTGAATCAACAATCAATTAAAGGTTTTTTTTAATTACATATTCAATACCGGTAACTATGAAAATATGAGTAAATAGTCATCTTAAGGAATCGAAATTAAATAAAAAAAAATTGTTTGATTAATCATTCACTCTACTTTGAAGTCATGTCCACATTATTGCGAACAATGAAGCACATTTTTGGTCCGATCTCTGCAGGTTCGATTATATGGCTTATTACACAATAATTGAAAGAATCTTACCTTATAGACATCATAATTCTCCACAATACTATCGAAGCACGTATACAAGTCGTTTAGCAAATCTACGACCTGCATAGGCGTGGACGAAGCGGACAGCGCGGTGAAGCCTACAATGTCGGAGAAGTAGATGGTGACTTGCTCGAACGTTTCGGCGACGACGGAGAGCCCGTTGATTAATTGAGAGGCTACTGACCTGTGAAAAAAAGAAGTTTTTGTCAAAAATTATTCAATTCATCATATTAGTTCCATGATAATAGCATGATATTGTCAATATTTCACCAACATCAACGATCATAATATTAGTACATTGTACATCAAGGGAGGCAAGTACGAACTCAAGTTAGTATTTAGCTTACCGACCGTGATGCATACAATATTTTTCAACACACTTGCCGTCAAAAAAATAAAGGCATAATATTATGAAATGACGTACTAACATTTCTATTACTCCCGCTACGCACGCATGCAACGGCGTGCTTAGAAAGCAAGTGTGATGAAAATTTTGTTATCTCCTTAGTAAAACATAACAGAGCAACAACGCTTTAAATGCATGATTAGATATATTTTTACAAGGTTTTATACAACATTATACAAAACATACTTGCAAAAATACATTAGCTGAATATTTTACACTTTACTTGAATGTTAAGATGATTAAGTACAAGATGGTCCAAAATTAATGTTCAACGAAAACCGTTTCGATCTCCCAAACTTATAACCTAAATTAATTGAATTGTACGAGGTCTGGTAAGTCGAGATCGTGAGGTACTAGTTGGGATATATTTTTACCAATTCTACTGAATCAAATACATTAATATTGGATTCGTAGTAAAAACATTTATATTTAAGTAGTAATGAAATTGGAACTTCTATTAGTAATTACATTACTAGGTATATTAAGCTCAGCGATTTAATTTGTTTAGCTGGGCGAGTATCGCCGTGTCTCTTTTATTTACACGGGATTGCGTATCTTTTGCTTGTGTTTATAGCCCATAGCTCATAGCTTAGTAGCTCGCGGTGAGACTAGTGCCTTATGGACGAATTTGTAGTTGCAGCAGACCTGTCAAACTAGCTCGTTCGGTTCGAACTGTCAGTGCCACCCCGGGGAGTACATCAGTAGGGTCTCACACTGTGAGACTCGCAGTAAGCGCCGCGAATGTTGTTCGTCGAATATCTACGTTCTAATTCGACCGCTATCAGGGAATTGATTATAAAAATGAACGTAAAAAAAACAATATAAAAAGATACTTAGTAATTAAACATTAAGATTAGTTTTTAAAAGGAATAACCTTATTTTTCAGAAAGTTACGAGTTACGCGACAGAAAGAGAGCGCACTTCTTTTTCTTCGTGACATTTAGTGTTGGCATTTTGTGTTGCGCGGTGGGAATTTAAACTTAATAGTATCGTAGCAAGAGTCATTATTCCTTTAAACGGGTTTTTGGAGATGGTTTTCTGTACTTGTACTAATATATATTCTGTGGTTGCAGCTACAGGTACTATCAGATATATAGAAGCGACCAGGGTGTTCATAAACATCTGAGCAGGCCTCTATTATCATGGACTTAGAATGAGTTTTTTTTTATACCACGTCGGTGGCAAACAAGCATACGGCCCGCCTGATGGAAAGCAGTCACCGTAGCCTATGGGCGCCTGCAACCCCAGGGTGGTCGCATGCGCGTTGCCGACCCAATAAGAACTTGTACACTCCTCTTTTGAAGAACCCCAGTTCACTGTTCAGATATTTTTGAACACCGTCGCCGCTTCGATACATCTGATAGCGACTATAAATGTCAGAAATAGCTTGCTAACAGGAGCTTAATACTTACTTTGGTAACAACTGATATAAAAGTTCTTCGCACTTTTTCTTTTCTTCCAAATAATCTTGTGTTCTTTCACTAACTAATGTTTCTAAATTATTAGCGTATTGTTCCATACGAGAAAGCAGATTATCCAATATATTACTACTTTCTTGGGATCTGTAACAAAAACAACATTTTAATATAATTGTAATTTATATGAAATATGGAGATAAGAGAACATTAAGTACCTATACATTTTTTTCCGCCACACGTAAAATAATAAGTCTAAAAGTAATAATACATATTTACACAGAAATTTAAAAATATGTTGTTATGTTGTAATCCTAATCGGAATAAATATTATTATTATTAATTTATTTATTATACAGGGTGCAACACAAGTCATGAACTTCGTCGTCAAAATAGTTTTAACACGTTCGACATTACCCCGGTAACACAGCGTCTGTGATCAAATCGTTCTGATTGCTGCTATGCCAGTCACACACGTATGTGATCAAAATAATCCTATTCCTATGCTACTAGCAATAACTCAAGATATTATGGATACCTCCTACGTATACTGGTGCAAGTGCAAAATCATCATTTTCCAGGAGAGCTGTTCAAAGGTACAAAGTTCTGTAACTAGCTCATACAATGAAATAATTTCGTGATATTTTCAAGAAGTTATAACAAATACATTTTAATACAATCTACATATTTACTTTTTTGAAATAATTAGTAGTTTTTGAAAAAATGGTAGTTACACCAGTATACGTGAAATTTACGAGTTCTTGTTTTTGATGAACTGAGACAATAACTACCGTATACGTAGTATACTTTGACTCGATGAATACGGATATATTTTTAGTGCCTTTGATGTATATTTTGTATCATGCACCGTAAATATCTAATCAAACCGGAGTTGTTGCTCTGATGTTTTTTATTGGTTAGTTTTCGCCTAATTTGTCACTTGTACCAGTATACGCCTAAGTTGATTAATCATGTACCAGTATACGTTGAAGCTTTTTTGTATGTTATGGGCTTTGCAGGAAGTCTAAAAGTAAATAAATACAAAGAAAAATAAACGCTTAAAATAAAAAAAATAAAACTTGTTTACCATCTTTTTTAAATAAGTATATTTTTTATTATTCTTAGTGTCCTACCGGATTACTGGAAGAAAGTCTTGAAACAAACACATAGTTTTAATTTCAAGTAATCAAGACATGTCTTACAACATCAGAAGGCAATATAACAATTGAAGCGATTTGGGCTTTGGGCTCTACTTTTCACTTACGATCAGGTGGAGTGGAGCCACTTTGTTGTGCCAACATAAAAAAAATTAAGAAATAACATCAACATAAATATTTCGGCGTTGCTTTTACAAAATAAATATATACACGAATTCGATACTATACTTCAATACTTCTTACAGTGCGTACAGTAAGACGTAACTACTTAGTAACGAATTTAAGACTCAAATTAAAAGAAGTATATATTGGAACTACTAAGTAGGCTTCTTTCGTTTTAGTGTAAGTATGTCAAAATTTAATGTCTTTATAAGTAGCTGATATACTTTTTTACTGTATGGGCTATCAGACTTAAAATTATAAACGATGTGTCATTCGTCCATCCAATACTGGTGGTAGGTTTGAGAAGACGATATTATTAAAGACATTATATATGAATTAGAAAACAATTTAAATGATTACGAATATTATCCACTTGTTATTCAACATGGACCAAAGGGAATATTGTAAGCTCTGATTTCATTTAGTAATTAGAATTCTTAATATCGGCTCGCAAATAATATGTATGCTTATGAGCAGCCGTCGGTATCTTCTTACCCCTTGACTTAGCGTTCCGATAAACATAGTTTGCCCCTTTCGGTCTTATCCGTACATATATAAGGCGGTTAACAGGCAAGCGCCCTGTCTAAGCTTCTACATTGATGTACTTCTAATATAATGTTATTGAACACGGGACACTCGAAATACATAAGACGGTTATGAAAAAAAATATCGTGGGAAAATTAAAGAACGTCAGTTGTGTTGCTGTGTTATTACATATTTGAAAAACACACTACCTAATTGCTGGCCAGATTCGTATTCGTATTCGGCCTTGCTAATATTCAGCTATCTATATTAGCTTAGCTGGCAAGCAGTAATCTACTATTTTTTTTATATTTAGTTAGGTACCCAAGTAACATGGGCCTGAAGGCTTAAAACGAATTTATCTATTGATAGTCTATTCGCAGTTTATTTTTAGATAAGGGCTTTCTATAAATGGTTTCTATGAAGAAAAAGTATCCTTATAGTGTATATTTTCTCATTTTTGATTTTTTTTAGATGATTTGATCTATAGAACACGTATTTTAAGTACATTTCTAGGTATGACGATTATCTTAGGACATATTGTTCTATAAATAGTTAATAAAGCCTAAATGTACCTATTTTCCAGTATTTTATTAGATAAGATGGTAAATGTTAAGATTTAACTTTCTACAGATATTCCGTATTAGCTAGTGGTACTCTTATGTTTGTTTATAAAAAGACTTAAGTCTACAAAAACTACTTTTGTAGATATCTTTCAGTAAGTCTAATAATATGTTAGTGAAATAGTGGTTCCAGTGTTTATTTGCTTAAAGATAATGTAAATAAGTGCAATTTTACTAGATCGGCTGGCTTTATGCAATGGAGACAGTAAAACAAATTAAAAGATCTGGTGGCTTTCGTCGGAGAGTCAGCAAATATTTAAAAATAGAAGAAAATACAGAGAAGGAGCAAAAGGAGTTCCGATTCTGATTTGCGACTCATGAATTAAGCGGGTAAGATTATTAAAATAATGAATAAAGATTAGACAATGATTTTAATTACGAAATGGTTCCATCTACCTATAAATAAATAAACAATGCGTGTCAAATGTTCATTCTTAGAAATCGGGGAAACTTTATACAGATAGGTACGAATATGATAATTTAGATATATCTACTAGAGATGCAACGGATAGTTGTTCGGCCGGATACCGGATATTCGGCCTGACTAGCGGCTGAATATTCGGTATCCGGCCGCCAAATGTTCGGCCGGCTGTGCTATACCTATTTTGAGTTTAAAAGGGGGCGCGTCGTGCAAATTTTGACACTTGTGTTTTGTAGCTCGGGGGCCCTGACTTATCTTGTAACCAGATTACCAGATTCGAAATTATGGCCATAATTTTATCTACCTAACTGTTTTTAAGTTACAAAAAAAAGATGTTGCAAGTTGTATAGGTAGGAAATTGGGCTATAGAAAAGGGTTGTCTATTGTTTGCCCGACAATTATTTCACATAATATTCATACGACTGAATGATTTGTTTACTATAAAAATTGTATGACATGCTGGTTGTTTACCCGAATATTACCTTCCATAATCTTATCATATTTACAATGCCATCCTATTTCTTATCCATATGAAGTGAAATAATATGGATTAATAGAATATTCAAATGCCAGAAGCAATTAATGCCATATTGTTGCCCATATTATTAATTGCAACGTCATCAGTAATTATCAATTTTTTCGAATACTATTAAAAAAAAACAAAAATTAATAGCTACGGTTATTAAAAGTTACAAGCGTGTCAGAAACGGGGCTCTGGGAACTAGTCGAAAAAGCCCATAGGGGCTTCTATTTCTGCTCTAAGGGATAAAAGGTACCTAACGAACCTATCGGGTGGGAGAACTACAATTTGTTATTTATTTTTTTATTTTTTTATACCACGTCGGTGGCAAACAAGCATACGGCCCGCCTGATGGAAAGCAGTCACCGTAGCCTATGGGCGCCTGCAACCTCAGGGTGTCACATGCGCGTTGCCGACCCAATAAAAATAACGTTGGCACAACAAAGTGGCTCCACTTCACCTGATCGTAAGTGAAAAGTAGAGCCCAAATCGCGGCGGCAACGAACAGGAGACAATCAGTAACCTGTTAGTTGCCACCGCCTTGCTGGCCCGCTAGATGCTGGTAAATACACCGGCTGACCCCGAAACACGGCAAACACGAAGGTAAGTCATTTCACGGGCGTTTACACCGAATGTACGATGGTAGCCAACCAGGCGGGTACTAGTAAAAATACCGTACCACCGGCTGAGAAGCTGGATACTCAGTATTTCCCTTAGTCGACTCCTACGACACCCACGGGAAGAGGGGGGCGGTGATTTTTGTATTCTTACTCCGTCACCGCACGGATAACAATTTTTTTACAAATTGTAGTTCTCCTTCGCCTTCGCTTCGCCTCTTTGGTTTTGCAAAGATGAGGATGCATAAACAATTAATTAAAAATACTTAAGTATTTTTTAGACAACGCTTTTCACTCCACCCTAGCTTAGAAACCTAACCAATCCAAATTGGTTTTACCCTGGTTTATTAAATTTTTTTGTTAAAATGCCTTTTTGAATGAAATTTAAACATGACAATTGTAGGCGCAGTGAAAATTGACTGTTCGAATAGTAGGGAAAACAATATTAATAACAATGAACATTAGGATGATTAAATTTTAGGTAATTCGACGTTCAAGTGAGAAATTCACTTTTCTGGTAGCTAATTTGGATGACAAATGATGTTAGGGCATGTGATAGTTACGGATTTCGATGATTCTGACAAATGACATTATGAAAATTGACTTTATGGGAAACAAAGTTTCTGGCAAATATTTAATTTTATTATCATAAACAATAAATATGGCATAAGATGTTATGAGAAACAACATTATGTCTGTTGAATAGAATAGCAAATAAAATGATGGCAAATGAAATTCTTGCAAATGGGGGTATCCCGACCGACTAACCCTACTCTCGGGAGCCTAAACGCACCCCTTTAATGATTATTATTGTTAGCGTTACTGTTTTTTACCTTTTTATGTTCAATCCATTTGGCCCAAAATCAAGCAAAGTTACTATCCGGTATCCGGCCGGATAGTAAGTCAATATCCGGTATCCGGCCGGATAGTAAGTCAATATCCGGTATCCGGCCGGATAGTAAAATACGGGCCGGATACGCCGGATACCGGATAGTTGCCGAATATTCGGTGCATATCTAATATCTACCTAATTTAATACGGTCCACAAAAAATAAACTTTTGCCCTCTTCAAATACACTCATAAAACTAAACATAACACGTTAAAACTGCTACAAATCGGCCCCGTGAACCGTGGATACACCAAACAATTCAACATGTCAAGACGTGCGTGCGTCTCGCGACTACTCCGCACGCGCGCACGCCGGCGGCGCGAAGTTGCCATTATACCATTACATTATTTAATATTGTCAACAAATAAAAAAAAAATCTTTAAGAAGGTAACTTCTTGAATTCGTTCTGCATTAATCCATCCAAAATGATACACAACGCACTCAAAATGCCAGTTCTCTGATTGATGTCTAGAAATACTGTGAGAAGTTAAAACAGTATACAAAAATGGCAGTTTATAGGTAATCTTAAACCACTCATAAACCAGTTTATTCCTCGACTAGGAAGTTTGGTTTGCAACAAGTAAAAATAGTCTTGTCATTTACTAGAGCTATACTACAGATTATTCTTTAGATAGTTTGTTTTAAAGAAATCATTTTTCTAGACAAGTTTAACTAGACGCCATTTTTACTGCCTAATATTTTGTGAAATTATTGTAGCGAACTATTTTTTGGCTTATTTTTGTACTTTTATGAGTATATTCTCTGTAACAAATCGTCCTATACTTTTTAATATACTATATTATGAATGAAACAAATGGCTTAAACATATAAACACAATATATATTTTTTTAATATTTTTATATTTGGTTAATATTTTATTAAATATTACATTTCAAGCGGGCGCTCTTATTTAAAGAGAGTTTTACACAAATTCAGCGAGAGACTTTCATCCGCACCAAGTTTTGCAAGTTTAAGTATCAGTATTAGCCGACGAAAACTAGGCGCACGAAATAAGAAGTTAGAAATTTGTCACGCCATTTTGTATTATTACCTTAGCATTATTCTTTTGAGATATGCGCCATTATACGTATCGTTGTCTATTTCTATTAAAATCTTTCTTAAGGTTGGCAGGGTTGAGTTAATTTGGTTTTAAAACTTCTCAGGTAAATACTTCTGTTTAGCTCTCAAGCTTATCTATTAACCATCTACTAGTGCATATCGTGGTCTATAAATAGTATAGAAAGACTCTAGAAGAATGCCTTAAGACTATTTGAAAATGTTTAATTCTTAACTCTGTCTATTCGTGGTTTCTAGAGGGAGACTTATGAACAGTTACAAGGTTGTGCCCACTTTACTATAGACTATCTATAAGCGTTATTGAAGATACCTTGGGGGCAATGTTACTCTTATCGTAGACAATCAAATCAAAGTCTATTAGATATCTAATATCCCCTTTTTAGATTCGCTTTTGTTACTTGGGTAGGTAGGTTACGCATAATTCATTTAATTTAACATAACAACTAATCAAATAACAACAATATTGCTAAATAATAAGCAATAGCGCCTACTTTTATGTGTGGATTGTAGAGTGTTGCTCGCGCATACTGGTATAACTTCCGCCCGCGGCGATAAGTGTACTGCGTATAGTGGTACAAGTCACTTAGCTCAGTATACGACGTTCGAACCAAATAAAAGGTGTTAGTTATATCAGTATACGCCACTTTATTTCAATAACTAGCGGTTATTTCGCCACAAAAATTTTATAGCTTGTAGATATAAGTATTTTGAACCCAAAAATGCAAAAAAACGAAAATGGTAAAAATGTCACTTGCACCAGTATACGTAGGAGGTATCGAATTATTATTATTAATTTATTTATTATACAGGGTGCAACACAAGTCATGAACTTCGTCGTCAAAATAGTTTTAACACGTTCGACCCCGGTAACACAGCGTCTGTGATCAAAACGTTCTGACTGCTGCTATGCCAGTCACACACGTATGTGATCAAAATAATCCTATTCCTATGCTACTAGCAATAACTCAAGATATTATAACATTTTTGACACAGGTGTTGACCGTGTTGCCGGTTTAAGAGTACAATTTATGCCAGTGACACGCATGTGTGTGTCACTGGCATAGAAGTTCTCTAAGTTCGATCGGCATTTTATTAAGCACTTAGTGAAACAGTACCAGCGACAAACGTGTTAAGAAATGTTAATAGCTATTTAAGCTATTCAAAGCGTTAAATGTAATACAATAATTTACTTTTGAACGATAGCTTGTTAGTCGGTAGTCAAAATTTAAAAAGGTGAAATAATTGTTGCTATGAGTTATGAACAATCGCAAACAACTAAAGCCTAGTAATATAGGAGAACAATCTAAGTTTTCGTACAATCACCTACAAAGGTCGAGCTACAAATCTTAATTATCCAGAACTTAAGTCAACGAAAGTATCGATCTAGACCCGATATGGGTAGCGTGTAATTTTGGAGTAACGGGATTATTATGAAGGAATCCAAATTACGTTTGCTTTCGATTGATCAAACATGGCTAATATTCGCTTTAAGGTGGTTCGTTTTTCATACTAATTGATTTATTCAAATATGGGTAAATGGAGCATAGTTATACAATGAAACCACTTCCATCCACAATCATTTTGATATTTATTTGCGGCAAATTCTATTTCCGTAATAAAAATGGTCAAATAATAGCTTAAAACACTACTTTATTTTAATACACATTTGTCAATGTGCGGGTCGGCGGCGACAGTGTCATACACCAATCGTATCTTCGGCGTGTGCGTTAAAAAGCAACGTTGCCAGTTGACCACAAACGCTGCGTTGCCGCTCTGTCAAACCGAACGCATGTCGTGCAATTTGTTATTTTATTTTGTTCCATCAAACTGCATCAAACGGAAAGCGTTGCTAATGTTGCCATATAGGTCATATATACACCCAATAGTCAACCCGCGTACTATTTTATGATATTCCGTATTCGATCGATTTGCTTGATTTTTATATTTTGTATCAGAAGACCATTTATTATAGAAAATATATACATAATATGTAGTTACGTTTACGCTACTATAGGTTGGACTTCTTACATTTAATGTTATTAAAATAAATGTGCGTACTAAATGATAGTCGCGTGTAACTGAACGTATAATCCATTTGGCACGGCAACGTCGGCAACACTAAATTCAAACGTCACTCTTTCTTTCAAAATCACCTGCAGTCATTTGGTTACTTTGGTTTGTATAATCCGAATTGACGCTAAATTGGTAACAATTGTTTGAAACATTTTATAGCGTGGCATCTAGGATATAGATAGATTTATAGGAGCCACAAACGCCAAGGAAAGGCTATAAAAAACACCGATACTCGGGCTCGGGAAAAACTCGTAAGCGAAGCCTTGTAGAAATTATACTATATTACGGAGAAATCAAAAGGTAAGTCCGGTAGAGTATCTTTCCTCCCACTATTTCAACGAATTTTTTATTACATATTTTCACTATGCTTATATTATAATAAAAACATTTGTTGTTTTCGAAACAACTGCTCCACGGATTGGAATAACCCAGGAAACTTGTCATGTAGATAAATAGCAATATATATTATAAGTACCTATAACATATTTTTAATGTAAATACCGGAAACGTTAGTTTCCCGAGGGATGATGAGTTCCAGGCCTTCAACTTTTAAAACTATAACCTTTTTGTAGATACTCACTGAACCTGTTTTGAACCCAGGCTCCCTCCCTAACTTCGCAGTCAGGATCACCACCATCTAACTAGATAAAGCTGAACTGTATTTTTTATTCCAGTAATCATCAGACACCATTTTAACAATGAGTATTCTCATTTCAGATCCAAGGTGCAGGTGTCACAAATGACCGACGAAACTTTTATAGAAAACATGTTGCCAACACTAGTGATATTTTATAAAAACTGTATATTGACAGAGATAGTACCTACTAAAACCAGAAAGAATAAATAAAAATAATATGAAATGATGTAAATAAAACACTGAATTTATGAATTGATCTGTTTTCTTTATCTGTGTATTCCGCGCGTGATTAGAATGGGAAGGAATCTCTCGTAATAATTAAAGTGACTAGAAATATCAAATATATAACTATACATATATGAAAACTTGTCTGAGGTCATAGAATAGATTCCGTCCCAATCTGATTGTACACCTATTAGGTCATCCAGGTCCGGTTTTTTGTAGTATGGTCTATTCCACATTGACCATGCAAAAAATACCGGAACTGGATGCCATAACATCACCTGAAAACGTTTTTAAGTAAATAAATAAGGTTTCCAAAATTAAACCTAGGTGGCTAGTTCAGGGGCCAATACCACAAAACTTTACAAGCATACAATTCTACAAAGTTGACAACTATTTTGTATGGGAATTTATACAATTTTGTAGAATTGTACGCTTGTGAAGATTTGTGGGATAGGCCACAGGCATTACTGGAATAATTGTGATTATAAGTAAAGTATCAATAAAAAAATAAAAAGTCTTATAAAGCAAAAAATATATATCTTGATATTACGAGATTTGAACCTTGGTCCTCATGAATGTGCGTCAGACGGTCATCCAACTTAGACTAATCCAAGTTCAAAACACGTTCCGAAGAAATAAGCAATCAGTTTCGTCAACGAATAAGGGTTTGAATGTGTGTGTGCATACTTCGCAAGCGCGACAGCGTTTCGTATTTATTCAAATAAACTTATTTTGTAAATTAAACCTCATCTGAAATTTAGTTGGCCACATTAGAAATAGCAGTTTATTTTAGGCAAACACATCACTTATTAAAAATATTTCCATTATCATACATAAAATTTAAAAATACGTAGAATCCGCACCAGCTAGGCACTGTAACGACATCTATTGGCGTAGTAGTGCCTAGCTGACCGTGACATTCCACCTTAACAGCCCAATTTCGGTTGTGAGATTCGTATCTATTAAATAAAAAATTAAATGTGGCACTCTGTTAGCCTCGTCAAGTGAGCCTATTTAGCATCTACTGAGGCTTTGTTGGCTGTTCGTTTCATCGAATGGGTCTTTTCCGAACAGAGTTTAGCTAAGATGCCAGTCACTAACGCTCAGTCGCATATTGTAGTTATCTCTCTCTATCATTCTTTTTTATTAGTGATTATTGAGAAATTTGAGAATTCAAACCACGATCAGAATGGGATTCGGAAATGTATAAGTCAATCTAGGATATATTCATATTTTAATTGTTTAAATGCAGAGGCTTATAGACAATCGATTAATTAATCACTCAAGTCACTACATCCTATAAACAACTCTTTTCTTGGTAAATGTTGTATATTTTTTTGTAAGTAGTCAGTACTTTTTAATCCCCTACTGATTTCGGTTTGATAATAAAAAGCTATTGATATGACATTAACTTGTCATAAGTTTCAATAGGAACATCTCGCTTGAGCTTATTGGTGCGTTGCGGGCAAAAAAGTTGAGATTATAAAAGTTAGAATATACCTGCGGATGAAGTTCACCAAATTCACCAAATATGATTAGGGAAGTTTTATAAAAACCGAAAGATGGGTTACGAAAGCGAAGTATGATCATAGGGTTATCATTTTCTCTGCAGAAACTCTTGAAAATGTAATCGATATTTTAAGTACAATGGTTATGTATTGCTTGATGACGGAGGTCTAGGCTCTCCGAAACATTGCGCGAGTAGTGACTAAATAAACGCAAGTTTAACCGTTTCATTATATTTATAGATAAAATGATGATGAACTATGTAGTTAAGTATACAAGAAATTACTTAAAATGTAAGAGAATAATGGAAATATAAAACAGCGTCAAAGTCATAATAACTATACCTACAAAATAGAAAAAAAGCAAATTTCTATTGCCTTAAACTTCAACAAACGAGAAAGAGAAGCGAGTCAAAAAACATTCTCGATTAGTAAGATGAAAGCAGACACACACCCATTAGATGAAGTTACATGTACATAAACATTACTTGTTGAGGCGTCTGATGGCGCCCTTGAGATGGGCGAACACTGGTCTCTCGACGGGATCCTCGGCCCAGCATCGCCGCATCAGGTCGTGGGCCTCGTCGATGTCGCATGAGCGGTGGTGCGACGTGTTCGGCCGGAGGCCTGTGGCCTTTACGGCCTCGATTATTTCTGGAGGACGATCAAGTAGTTAGAGCATGAAGAAAATTAACCTTTTCACGAAATTTTCATTCGAAGAATCGCTCACTATCGGATAGTATTATTAAAATCTAAAGAAATTTGTCACTAGTGGGAAGCTGATAGATAGTAAGCGTTATTCTTCGTATAAAAGTTTGGTGAAATACCATTTCAACTATTTTGAAAATGGCGTTTATAATACGGATTTGATTAATTTGGTCATAATTATATTATAATATTTTATCGCTCTAAACACATAATCATTATAAAACTTCTTATAGCCTTATGAATAAAAAAGCAGCCAAATATTTCAAATAATTAAAAAAAACGATACTTTCATATTAATCGAATGTTAGCGTATGAGTATGACTTATTATAGGTCTCTCATGTGAGCACAAGGGGTATTAGTGTTTTTTTTCGTACTGATGGCAAATTTATTTACAATTACCTATTGTTAGTGACCAAAAAGTTTGTTCAAGTGATTTGCTTAAGATTTTGACGCAAGTCAAATTCGGTCTTTTATTCATTCACTATATTTTTTTGCAGTCAGTACTTTATTAAGATGTGTGTTTTATCATTCACCTCGATTGGCGAAATTACCATTATAATGTGACATGATTCACATGATTTTCATTAAATATTGACTTTTAAATTAACTTCATTCGTCATTCAGACATAAACTAACAGACTAAAGCTTTATTTTATATTCTTAAGAGAATCATATAATAATTTTAATAATATCTAGTAATGATATCATTAATCCCTAGTCGCTATTGAATTACGATGTAATCACAGAGAGCTTGATATTTATAAAAGGCAATCTAATTCTCTTGATACCTATATGCCCATAGACAATTATAGTTAAAACAAATATTGTCAACGAAAATCTTATTTGTTGTTGGCACAGAAACCATCTAATAACCATACTAGCAAATTCAAAATCATCATCATCATTTAGTATTCGCCGATTTTGACCACGGCGACTGGTTAAACTGGTTGTTGAGGAATCGTGTCACTTGAGTACATTTAAGTTATGATATTAATATCCTATTCATCCTAACTTGTTTCCATTACCAAACAATATTTTACTCTCAAAGTGCACATTTCCTGCTCGAAGCAGCTATTCATTTGTTTATTATAACAAAGCGTTTCCATGCCCAATAATAAGAGAGGAAATGGGCTCCTAATTTTAGAAAACCGTGGTAATTCGAGAAAAAAAAACTGTATTGTGATTAAAAGTTAAAACAAGTAAGGATGAATACGCCATTATTCTACTTTCTTCCTTAGAAAGTGAAATATCTGTTTCAATGTGCACGATTTGTCTATCAAACGAACCATTTTCATAAAATAACTTATTGCGTTGCCTCATTTGTTGCTTACCTTTTGGGCCCATCTCTATGCCAGGTCCCAGCCAAAACGCGCCCTGCCGGTTCACTATCTCGTGCATGATGATTCCAAACGAGTATATGTCGCCTTTTTGGGTGCCTTCGGGGGGAGGATCTTCCATACGCAACAGTTCTGGGGCCGTCCATAACATACCTAAGAATAGACATTTTGTATTAGATTCAACCAACTTTGTTTTCCCTCGTCGTCATGTTTACGATCACGATATTACAATGCCACTTGTGGTACCTTTTAAAATTGAACAGATACAAGTGTCCATATATTCTGTGCTACTTTAACGCCTGATTGATTGGACAAAATATCAACAAAAAATATTTGATGGGCCTATTAACATTTTAAGATCTTCAATAAAATACCTAAGTAAGGTTGAACGTGTCAAAGCAAAAACATTAGCTCAATAAACTCCTCACACATAATTTCACACTTTATAATTCAAAGACCCAATCGAATCAGCAACCCTACCGCGAACAGCGAGGTTCGTAAATTTCGGGGATTTTTCTCTGTTACTCTAATGACGCCTTCGTTAGAGTGACAGAGAAACATCCCCGAAATTTACGAAATTCGGTGTTCGCAGTAGTAGGCCTGCCATGTGAAACTTACGGCTTTTTAGTAGAGGTTAGCCGTGACACATATGAATGACTGACGGACAGTGAACGAGCAGAAAAATAACCCTATTTCTTGGAAAATTACTCACGTGTCCAATAGCTATGAGCTGATGGATCTTTCTCAGTGGTCCGGAGGGCATGCAGGCCAAAGTCAGTGATTTTCAGGACGAAGCGGGAGTCCACTACGCAGTTGCTTGACTTGAGGTTGCCATGGGATCTGATGTCGGTTCCGTGAAGAAAGTGCATACCCTGCCATGTTAAAGTAATGTGTTGAGCTGTGTAATCATTTAGATCCGCCATACACGGAGCTTCAAGCAGTTCGATCCGTGCAAATGTTTACAGTCGGCCTGTAGTTATCATACCAACAAAATGACTCTTTGAAGCGGTCTGTGTATGGTTGGTATAGAAAGTTTTGTTCATTTTGACCGGTTCTTTCGAAAAAATGTAATCAGATTCTTATTTTGATTTAAACTTTCGTGACACATAATAACTATTTTCTTTGATATAATGACATCCAAAATGCATAAATATAGGTAGTAAAATATAACACAAAAATAAAAATAATTTTAGTTATTCCAGATAAAAATATGCTGAAGTTTGTTCAGTTGTGAAAAGAAAAAACCTAATGTAGTTTTTAATAAACATTTGTAATATATGAAAAGTTGTAAAATTCCTTTAATTGTTCCTCTAGATAAAACTAAATGTCTTACCCGCACGATGTCATGCATTAAGCTGACTTTGAACATCCAATCCAATTTGATCGTGTCATTCTCCAGAATGTCCTGTAAGGACCCCTTAGGGCAGTATTCGGTGAGCAGACAACAATGGGGCGGGTCCACGCACGCTCCGTAGAACCTTGCTAAGTGATCGTGTTCCAAATCTTTCATTTTCTTCAATTCCAGTAGCAACGGTCGTGTCAAGTCTATACGCTGTTTGTCGACCTTTTTAAGCGCCACCCTGCAGCTTTTATATAGCCCGCAAGGAGTGTAGATCTGTCTGTCGCCGGCCAGTGACGTCGCCTCGTCTGAGTACGCCGTCTATAAAAAACACATTTCATTGCTTTATTGTGTAGCTTAATCCTCTTTAAGATTATTTACAGCTCAAAGAATGAATTCGACCAAAAAGAACGATTTAGCTACTCAATGTAAAAATCCAAATTGTATTCGATGTTCAATACTCGTAGATAAAACGTATCTCTTGAATGACAAAAAAGCGCGAGGGTTTTATTCTGTATAAAAGACGAAAACGAGAAATGAAACCACTGATTTTGTAATATGAATAAACGCGTATGTAGGAAATCTTTTCACACATGTTTTTCGTTTACACTCCATTTGCCTGATAGAAATGCGCCTTCACAAATAAATAATCTTGATTCATACAATAAAAAAGGCAAAATAAATATGAGCTATAATATTTAATGCATCTTCTATATAACTTTCCAGTAGTTTTTTTTTCTATGTAGGTACACACTTAATTACAGTATTAAAAGATCATGTCGTTTGAATTAAATAACTGTTTTCTTCTTGACTTAATGAACATCGTTTAAATTACCTGCCTACTCGTTATCCAGAAATCAGCAAAAAATAAACAGTGAAAAAGTATTACACAAAATAATAAGCTTTGTACAATGTACAGCCACGGGCAAAGTTTTTTACAAGCTTGGCCAAAGGTCGGTCAAAAAGGTTACGTTTTAAGAAGTTTGATGTTCAATCGGATAATGTCAAAAGTAACAAGTAACAGACTTAAAATATGAAAGAGCATTAACGAACAATCGGCATGTCTGCGATTATTTAATATTTGTCTTGATTTCTGTTTGAAACGAAAGAAGAGAAACGCGCTTTCATCAGTCTAAAGAATTACACGTAATTGTAATTACGTCCCTATAAATACCAGTAACAAACTAAAATAACACTTTAAATGCTTTATTGCCTAAATCAAGTCAACATAAGTTTGGTACTGAATGTCTTTTTCCGTAAAATGAAACACTTTCACAAAACTTACGAGGCGTACAATCAAATTTATATTTTGTCCTTCATTTTATTTATTTCTACCAATTGCAAATGTCCAACTGAATTACCTAATAATCTGACAGGCGACGGCGGTTTAATGGCGTTTTTCAATAAGAGTGTAAGAGTATATTCTCTTATTACCGGCGAAGATTACTACACTTTCACATCAACACAATGAAAACCCTTGAGTGAAATCATTTGTGAAAACCACCCAAACACACAATGCTGCCTACGCACTTCGTGAACACACAACATCTGAAGTGGAAAATTGAAACCTTTTCATTTGAGGATACGGTATTTATATACGAAACGTGATACTGATTACACGACGACGACTGACAAATAAAGGGATGTCATTTTGTTCTCGAAAGGATATACAGACTATCAAATTTTTATCAATATTTTAATCGCCAAACGGAAACGGTCATCTAAATAACCGTTTTCTTATGTTTTCGACGCGACAAATTTGGAGTTGACTGATTTTTGGGCGATTTGATATACTGGATCCAAAAAAACTTTTAGTGAATGTTTTACACGTGGTATTTTGTAAGGGCAAGATAAGACAGTTTATCTCAATGAAGAAGGAATGAGCACAATAGAAATAACTAATTCGTTTTCTGATGCGTAGAAATTTATAATCATAATTAACCTATAAATTCCAGTTAATTTCGTTCACATTGAACATTGGTACTGCGTTTATAAAGCTTAGCATTTAATTGCCAGTTTCTGAATTTAGTTTTCAAATTACATTTCGCTAATTGCAAATGAGGATTAGTTATTTTGCAATTTATATTTACAAAGACGTCATTTTCTTTATTTATGTTAGAGCTGGTACACTAAGCAGATTTAAAATACTAGGTATTAAATTGCTATAATTTTCTTTACTTGTAATTGATTTCTGTACTTTAATAATTAATGCTATTTTTGTGAATTTCAGATTCTATTAAGTATCAACAAAAACATTAGAGAACTAGCGATGTCCCAGAGTAATAAATATATTTTTTTATAATAAAAATAAACTAAAGAACTAAAATAACATAATAATACCCTGTACTAATTATTTCTTGAACAAAACATAGTACTTACTGTATATAAGTAGGTACAAGGCTTCTTTGTCAATTGCAAAAATAACGCTAGCGAGTGGATCCTCGCACGCAGTCTCCGTCATGTCATCTTGGCGATCTCAGTTTTATAGTATCTGTTCAATAGATCAATGATTAATGAATGAAAGTCACCCCACTGCTATACCTCCTCGCTAGCAAGTGCATGCTCCCGCACAGCCTCGCTCCGGGCTGTAGTACGTCGCTCCAGTTCACGCGCTACGTCATCATGGCGATCTCGGCTTTCAACTTGTAATGCCTGTTCAATAGATGAATTAATGAATGAAAGACTCACCCCACTGCTATACCTCCTCGCTAGCGAGTGCATGCTCCCACGCAGCCTCGCTCCCGGCTGTAGTACGTCGCTCCAGTTCACGCGCCACGTCATCATGGCGATCTCTGCTTCCAGTTTGTAGTGTCTGTTCAATAGATAGATTATTAATCAAAAAAGTTTTTGTCATAAGTAACATTTTTGATAATAGCTTTTTCGATGAATCTATTTTTAGCTATTTAATTCCATAAAGTATTCATGAAGAGTAGTCTAACGAGAAAACTTTATAGGGTTATATTGTTTTGGTCAAAGTTTTCTATGACCATCTTCAGACTCCATTATCAAACTAGTTCCATAATAATATCATTACCATTAGTTATGTTTACGACGAAGTAAGTATAAAAAAAAAAACGATTAAAAATAACAAAAAGTGTTCTTTGAGCATAATACCCTATCTGCGGTACTTTCGTTACATGTTCCATAGGTTTTAAAACGACGTCATGTATAATTATGTATAGAACATTTCAGCTCAATCGAGAACCGCACAGTGGATCAAATTTAACTTTAACTAACCCTCCGAAAACGAGTTGAAACGCATTTATATGACGTTTTTATACATTTGAGGTCTGCCAAACTCCATCTCCTAAGTCGAAGATTAACTAACAAGATTTTTTAATTACAATTATTACAGACAGGTAGTAGGTAAACCAACATATAAGTATGGACAGGTAAAACTAAATAAATCTCGTAAATAAAATAGCTAATTACAAATATCTGTCTATAATTAATAATATATAAAGCCTGGCTACTATTAAATTGTACCAACGCTATTATTTCCTTTTCTTACAATATATTTTATTACAATTGCGGACAAAAAATGTAAATGTTACACAAGGTGCCTTCTATAACATAACTCGTACCTATTAGTAGTATCCCTTTCTATAACGACCTACGAGGTACGGGACCCCCGTACTCGGTTTTTTTTTTGAGATAGCGAGCGTAAATATTGAACACAATGTCTCATTAAAATCTAGTTAAATTAGTTATTTGACCCAGTGCTTAATTGAAAAAGCGACAGCGTATTACGTATGCTTCACTTTGTCATTTTATTAACAATCAAAAGCAATAATTTTCTTTTACAAAACAAGAAAGATTCAAAAACGTTATTCTTCATCCTAAACAAAGACCCTTGCTTCCGTTTTACAACATAAAAATATTTCATCGTAAAATGTATTTCCTACCCGCACAATATGAAACCGTAATAAAATGACCATACAAATTTAAGCGTTAGGAAAAAGACAATACATGACCCGGGTAGATTTTTTGTGACCTTACAGGCGGTCTTATAAATATACCTGAATGGATTATACATTTATAATAATAATAATATTGCTACAATGTCAACATAAGACCGAAGAGTTGGATTCTTCCCCGTACGACATGTCCTCGGCACAATCCCAGTAGAGCCTGTTTTAGACCCGAAGGTAGATTTTGACTCTCTTACAATCTATTCTCTCAACCACCTTCCATGTAAAATATAGTGTTTTACAATAAGTAACTTTGGAAGTATTAATTACTGGAAAAATTATGGCAAAAGTCCAATACCTACTTCTTATGAGAAATAGGTACAAAAAAATTGCAAAAAAAAGAATGTCGGGCACTAGAAAAATTAATTAATATTTTTTTAAGGTTTTATGAAAAATGCATATTCTACGTGGTTTCCAAGATTTTCCTAAACATGAACCAAATGTAGAGTTTGAACATGTAACGTTATCTCTCGGAGATTGTAAAATGTCTTGACCATTCATTCAGTATGTAGACTACAAGCACAGTGCACCAAAACAAGTTTAAAAACTTCGAATCAAAATGAAGAGTTTCATGGTATTTTGCCTGTAAGCAACACTACTATGCAGAAGGTCAATAACGTGGCGGCATTTCATGGTACGGCTACTGATGTTTGGAACGAGCTTTTACACCCGTCGTTGCAGATGAACTGTATCAACGTCCAGTTTGTTGTTAAAATATGAACGATTATCGGAGAAGTTTAAATCAACATAGGGATATTTGTAATTCTGAACGACGGATACTGAGGCAATCTGGGGAATCAATAAGCTGAGCAAATTTTATAAGCCATGCGGTGCAGAGTAGTTGAAGATTTAGGACTGATTTTTCAACCCCCAGTTAACAGTACCTGTCAAATAAATGTTAGCCCTGTCCTTTTTTAGGGTTCCGTAGCCAAAATGGCAAAACGGAACCCTTATAGATTCGTCATGTCCGTCTGTCCGTCTGTCCGTCTGTCACAGCCGATTTACTCGGAAACTAAAAATGCTACAGTAACGAAATTTGATGAGGATATGTGTTGTATGAACCGCTACAGGATTATGATACAGAGTACAGATACAGATAACACAGTTTTGGCAACACTAGCCAGATAAACATTATCAGTGAAAGCTCCGAATATTATTTTGTGATATTATTGGAAAAGTTGTTTTAGTGCTAATCGTGTGAACAGCATTCGACGGATATACTTACGTCACAAAACTATACAGATAAATCGGCACTAATATGGACGAAATCACCGAAATATGACACCGGTAAGATACTCATTGTAACCGTTAAACATTTGTTTACATTTAAAATCACAAGAAAACACCGTTATCACTACGAATGAACACGAAAGCGTGAGCAGTTTGCGAATCGCCGATCAGCTGATTGGTGGTCATAACTGACACTGACGTATAACGCACATGACAGTCAAACGGGTGTTGCCACCTGTAAGATACGTTCGGAAATCCAATACCACTAAAATAATCGATAGATGTCAAAAATCGATTACGTGAATATCGATATAAACTTATAAAATGGAAAACGTGAATACGCGACCACGGAGAGCCCGAGCCAATTCGCATACAGGCGAATTGCCTAATAATTCTTTGCTCAATGCCACAATGTTTGATATGAGTATGCTAAGTTTACCAGATATTGAGAGCGACGAGAATTTTGAAGAAATAAAGAACAAACTAAAAGCACTTCAAATAGAATTACAATCAGCTCACTCAGAAATTGACGATTTAAACACTGAAACAAAAAGACTTAAAGAATGCCTACAAAAACAAGAAAAACAGATTGACCTCCTAAAAAGACTTAATTTAGAGCATCCTAGGACCCCGCCGTCAGCAAAAAACAAAATAGTGCATATCGCTCAAGACATCAACACAACTACTCAATCACAGCACAGCAATGCGAGTAGCCCAATCACAGCAGATAGCTTTAGCGAACTGCATCAGACTAACTTAATAGACCCAGACACAATAACAACAAAAACTATAAAACTCCTGGCAAAAAAGGAGGAACCAAGAAACATAAAAAATGACCCAAAAATCAAGAAACTGATAACCAATGTTAAAAAATCGCCCGTTGTATCAAAAAATAAGAGAATCACACAGATGCAATTAGATAAAAGCAAAAAAGTGTCAAATACAAAACAACCGAAATCAACCAAAGCGATTAAAGTGACAGAACAGGAAAAGTCGGACACGGAAACGACTGCAGCATGCCCACAACCCAAACACCAAGAATTAACAAAATTAATTACAACATCCAAGGAAGACAAGACAGTAGTTGTGAGATCCTCCTTAAGCAATGATTCAATTCAACCGACTAGAACGAGCACAAGGGAAGATACTGTCGGGGATGAACTAAAAATATCATACCGCAATAATATAACAAGTATAAATTTAACAGAAACTGTTAAATCACCGGAATTGATTTTCACTACAATTGATCCTACATCACCATCGTACAGGAACCCGCCCACATAGAGTCATCGCAAAATTGGTAAACCAGCCTCGACGGACTGCAAGTTAGAAGAGAACTTTGCTAGTAATGTTAAGAAAATGATAATCCTATGTGACGAGTACGGAAAATCCTTAGCTGAATTTATGAAACAAAAATGTATTCAATACACATCAATTCTATCAATTTGTAAACCAGGTGCGCAGTTAAAGGACATCGTTATAAATATTGAAAAAATGACGGAACATATGAGCGCTGGTGATGATGTGATATTAATATCTTCAAATATAATAAACTATAAGATATCCTACATAATGCATGCTATCAACCATTGTAATTTGAAACAGCTGAAACTCCAAATAACTACAATACCATATAGTAAAAATATACGAGCTGACAATAGAGTGTATGAAATAAATAGAAAATTATATAACTTAGTTTTAAGGTCTCAGGGTACATCTCTCATTGATGTGAATAAGTACTCTAAGCCACATTTAATTCGAAAAAATAAGATATGTACTGACTTTTCTATGTTTCTGTCTACAAATATTATATATAAGTCCGATAATAAATTTACACATAAGCTAGGAAATTTAATTTACCTCAATCATAAATGTACAAGTGAGGCTAACATAGACTCTGAAATATCAGATCCTGCTACTTCTTTTTTAGACAAGGTTCTAATAAGCGAAAAACTGACCAAAAAGCCTTTGAACTAAAAGTCATTCACCAGAACTGTCGCAGTATTAAGAATAAGTCACTATTACTTCAAAAATTTGTTAATATATACTATCCTGAAATAATTGTTATATCAGAGACATGGCTGAATATTAACGACGTAAAAAGCGTAGTTATTCCAGGGTACGTTCATGCCAACTATTTTGTACGTAGAGAACACATACATGGTGGAGTATCTATCTTCATTGATAAAAATCTTAAATATGCAACGTGTGAGAATATTGATAAACTTTCCATAGAATACCATTGCGAATTATGTGCTATTAAAATTGGGCTAAAACCTGTTAATTTAATCGTAATTGGTATGTATCGAACTGGGATGGGTGACTTTAACAAAATGGTAGAAACATTAGAAGCACTTTTCAATATACTCTGTAGTAAGTATAAGAGCTGCTCAGTTATGATTTTGGGCGACTGGAATGTAAATTTTAGTACTGATTCGAACAATAAACGAAACTTGGTTGATCTCATGGCGTCATATAATTTTCTAAATATTGTTGATTTTCCGACTAGGGTGGACGGCGACACAAAAACGTCAATTGACTTCCTTGTGACAAACATCCAGACAGATATCATAAAAGTCGAGTCGTTGAAATCAGACAAATCTGACCATGATGCCCAGTTAGCTCACGTTCAGACGCAAGTAAACTGTAGGCCAAAATACGTGTTCGTCGAAAAACGCCACCAAAGTGTAGAAAATACCGTAAACCTTTGTGAATCCATGATGTCGTATGATTGGAATAAAATACTTGTATCTTACAGCCCATATACCATCGACAACTTTATGCAAAAAATAATTTACAATATGAATGTGTACATGCCAAAGAAAATAATAAAAAAGAGAAATAAAAATGGAATTCCATGGATATGTGAATCAGCCTATAACTTACAACGCGATATAGAGGATTTATTATTATTCCACGAACAGTATCCGCAAATTAACATAAAAGAAATTCTATACAGAAAGAGAAAAGAGGAACAGGCTTTGTTGGGGAATATGAAGAGAACACACACAGAACAACGTATAACAAATTCAAAAAACCCAAAAAAAGAAATGTGGCTAATAATAAAAGAGGAAACTAATAATATCGTACCGGAATACAACTGGAATCTTAAAAACGGTATCACTAATGTATCTATTGACTGCACTGACATACCTGATTACATAAATAATTATTTAATTCAAATAGGCAATGATATTGCTTTTAATAACTCCCCAGACATAAACCAAGCCATAGAACATCTAAGGTCAAACTGTTCTGAAATACGAACTGTGTTTGCTTTTTCTCAAATTACTCCAACGGACCTCGTAAATATAGCTAAACTAAAGGTGTCTAAGTCGCCAACAAAGGACATCTATGATATCTCAGGAAAAATTTTATTTGACATTGTTTCTGTTTTAGCAAATCAATTGACATACATTATAAATAACATACTCCGCTCCAGCATATACCCTCTATCACTGAAGAGAACTCGATTGTGCCCTATTTATAAAGGCAAGGGAGATAAAACAGATGTGGGAAACTACAGACCAATAACCATCGTCCCAATGGTATCGAAATTGATAGAATATGTAATTTCAAATGACATTCTAAATCATGTTGAACAAAACCAAGCGCTATCAGAAGCACAGTATGCCTATAGAAAAGGACGCTCCACAACTGCGGCAACTCACAGATTCATTGAAAGTGTCATACGATGTTTAGAAAATAAACGAAAAGTTGTAGGAATCTTTTTAGACCTGTCAAAAGCCTTTGACTCTGTCAATCACTCTCTGCTTGTAGAAAAACTAAAAATATATGGCATTAAGGATCAAGGTGCACATCTGCTGGAATCGTTCCTGTCAGAGAGAGAACAAATTGTAGAAATAAAAGTAAATGGCAGGTATTACAGGTCACAATCACGGCTGACAACAATAGGCGTGCCACAAGGATCATCGTTGGGAAACACCCTATTTTCCATATTTCTAAATGACATTGACAAACTTAACATTGACGGAGAAATTATTTTATATGCTGATGACACAACAATTATTGTAAATGATGAATGTGATGACAAGTTAACTAATAAAATAAGCATAATTCTACAGAAATTGGAGTGGTGGTTTAAAATAAATGGACTTAAGCTTAACCCTGAAAAGACAAGTATAATGAAATTTGACACAAGGCTAACGGAAGCTAAGAAAATAATCATACCTTTACCAAATGGTACAATCATTGATACAGTACAGCATGGGAAACTCCTTGGTTTTAACCTGGATCCAACATTATCATGGAAAAAACATATAGACTCAGTATGTGGAAAACTGGCAAAAGGCATATACATACTTAAACAATTGAAACCCCTCATATCAAATCACCACCTAAAGGAAGCATACTTTTCATACATTCATTCAATTCTAGCTTATGGGATTATACTGTGGGGAAACTCAACTGAATTTGAACGGGTATTAAAATTGCAAAAACGAGCAATTCGAATATTAGCAAATGCAAAGTACGATGCTAGCTGCAGAGAACTGTTTAAAAATTTAGAAATATTGACATCTGTATCAACATATATCCTAGAAATTATAATGTATGTAAGGAATAATTCAAATGAATTTGATCGTATTGGTGATGTAAGTAAACGTCCAACTAGATATCCTGACAATTTGAGACAAAGCAAATGCAGATTACAAGTTGCTAAAAAGTGTCCTAAAATTATAGGACAAAAACTGTACAACAAGCTGCCAAAAATAATAAAAACTGAAACCAACAGCAACACTTTCCGTCGAAAAGTAAAACAGCTACTACTTGACAAGACACTTTATAGCGTAAAAGAATACTTAAATAATACCTATTAAATGAACCTATCCATGTTCGAGACTATCAATGAATTAATGTTTATTACTAAATTATTATCCAAATTTAATGTATACTTTAATAAAAAAAAGAAACACAGTAAATGTATATATATTTTATAAGATTATTAGTTTTAAATGCGTACCTAGTGTACGTACAGTGACGATCTCTTTATGTGTGCATGCTTTTGTTAGTTTAATGAAAATATGTATGGATATTGAGAAATAAATAAATCTGAATCTGAATCTAAATCTGAATCTGAATCTGATACTAAATTGTAAAAAAAACCATTGGGGTGGGGGCCCTCCATACATGTAACTGAGGGATAGAAAATTTTTTTTAGTTGTATAAAAGCGTGGGGGGTATTAATAGAAAGGTCTTTGAAAATGATATGAAGGTTTATAAATCTCATTTTTATTTAAGCCAATCGTTTTCGAGATATCAGCTCTCAAAGTCTGAAAAATGTGTCCCCCCCCCTCTATTTTTTAAACTACGCGATATAAAATTCTAAAAAAAATATATGTTATGCACATTAATAAACTCTATCAACGATTTTTAGTTTGATTAAATTATCTGCTATAGTTTTTGAGGTAGGTTGATTTAACTGTATTTTTTTAATAATAAATTGATAATGGTACGGAACCCTTTGCGCGCGAGTCCGACTCGCACTTGGCCGGTTTTTAACTGATGATTTTAGAAAAGGATGGTAACCATTTTAATCTAACGAATAGGTTTATTTGGGGATTGAAAAGTCAGCCCTTAGGAAAATATGTTCAAACCATCAGATATATCGTAGCGGCTACGATGCTTAAAAATATCCGAACATGCACTATAACGCCATGCCAATAGAGGCCTGCTCAGATGTTTGTGAGTAACCTGGGCGGTCCAATATCTCTGATAGCGACTATACAGTTTATATCCTTCGAATTTCTCCTTCGATCAAGGGGTACGTATAGAAGTGTGTACGAGGAATGTAGTAGGAGCTGAAAATATTGGCTTCTAAAAAGTGGAAAAAGCTCAGTCTAAAAGTGACGTACCTGTAAATGAATACTGATAAGATGGCCAGTATCACCACCACAGAACTGAGGACGATACTGAGGATAGCGTAGACGGGAAGCGCTGAAACAAAACAATTAATTTAGGAACTTGTGTAATCCAGCAATGTTTTCCTTAACTCTCAGTTCCGTTGTTGTCGGCTATTATTTCCTTGTCTTCTAAGGAAAAATAACTATGTGTGCTCTATTAATAACAATACATAAATACAATATCAAATCATTCTGCACCTTGCTACGTGCGTAGCACATAATCTTGATGAAAGGAAACTAGTTGACGTCATATACCTAGAGTTTCAGAAGGCTTCTGATAGAATTAACTGCGGTATTTAACTACAAAAGATTACTATGACTGGTGTTTCCGAAACATTATTTTTTTCGTTTCTTAAATTATTTGGTGCATGAGCAATACGTTCTGTACAGTCGAGCCAAATCAGACACTTATTCTGTTACCTCAGGAATTGGTCAAGGAGGTATCCTTGGCCCGCTTCTATTTTTAATAACCATTACTGACCTTCCAGGTTTTGTAAAATAATCAATGATAATGTTAAGCTCATCAAAACAATAAATTATACACCAGATACACTTAAACACAGTCACAGTGTGACAGTTTTATGCTTCGTATCTATTATGTTTCTAACCTAATTTCAGGTAATATTTAATCCCTGTAAAATGGCCTCCACTAGGTATCAAATAAATAATATCTGCTCAGTTTTTAACAATATAATGTTTCAAAATCTTTTAGTCTACACCAGATACACAGTTATTATTTGTAACTATAATATTGTTCAATCGTTTGTTCCCAATCTCAAATCAATGGCGCATTTAATCCTTGTCGAAGCTCGGAATCTATATATCACTTTCAGTTCGCCGCCTAACAGCGATTGCTATTAAGTATAGGTTTATGGAAGGGAAACGCTAAAAAAAATCAGGTTCTGGTGTCAATGTTATCCTTGACAAAATTAATTACACACGGTATTATTTTAGTTCGATAATTTCATGTCATATTTGCACAAAAATAATAAATATTAACTCCCAGGACGGTCAAGATAGCAGGAGTCCGCTAGGTGCGGGTGACGCAGCACCAGTAATTGTGGCGATTTTTGGGGGAGGCCTATGCTCAGCAGTGGTAGACATCTTGCAGATGATATAGTGATGAGGATAATATAGATTTTTTTATCACAATCAGAATTTAATTCTTTTTACGCCCTATATAGATGCGTCAGCAATGATTGTGATGCTTTATGTTATGAAAACCTACAACGTATGTAAAATTTCAAGCTTAAAGGTGTAATTAGTGACTCACATTGTATTCGGTTAAATGTATTTTATTATTCTTTTTTTGATATGATTTTTGAACGTGTTTCCTGTTCCCACATAATCAATCATGAATACGAACTGTGTAGATACACGTAACCGCCATAAATAAATAATTTAAATATAATATATTTTTGTATGTTTTTTTCATCAACCAGCTAAAGATAAATCTTAATGCCAGGAAGCTTTGAATGGGTATAAAACATGTGTACATTAAATGTAATACCTTTTCACGTCAGAATCGTATGGCACTGATTCCAAAAGATGCTCTTTTAATTAATATTGATAACCACATGTCGTATTTATATACCCATCTATCTTCCCTAACAGATACCTTCTCTCAAAAGGCCAATTAGGCCCAACTCATCGATACCACTCACTGCTCGAGAGGTATTTCTCAATAATGTACAAGCTCGTTAAGGAAAAAGCCTTCCCCGAAACCGTTAAATCACCGTTCATTGATTATTTGGTTGATTTAATGAATGAGTCCTTAAAGTCGAGAAGTTTGAATGTAGACTCAAGTGCTATCTGTGTGATAATCAAGACAGATTCAACTGGCTTTTTGGCCATGCAATATAAATACAGGTTTTTTTGTTCAGTTGTACAGGTTACTTTATATATTATAATATCCTGTAAATAACTGACGTTAACCGTTTTTTGACCGCACGGGCTTACAAAGTTCACCAGTCATATTGAAAACTAATTATTAAAAAAAATCAAGAATCATTCAGAGATTTATTTGCACGTTAAGGGATTGAAGTGTCAGTGACCATTATTTGATAAAAGATTGATGATGGGCAGCAGCGTCATCATAGTGGACACATTACTGCGATCGCCAATCCGCTTGCCCAGCTTGGCGATTATGGGCATTTACCTCCTAGTGCGTTTGTATGCATAGTTAATAGGAGAGGCCTACGTCCAGCGCAGCGGTGGACTATCTTAGGATGATGATGATGATGAAACGAACTAATTCCTTATTCTGAAAAGCTGGAACTTAAGTAATGTAATACTTAGATCTGTAATATTTAAATTATACACCTACGTCTATTTAAAGTTTCGGATCTAGGATCTTGATTCTCATATATTTCATTAACAGAGTGCTGTAAGAAATTGGAAGTTTAGTAAATGCGTGAAGGACTTCCCGAAACAAGATCCCAGTATCGATTTCTACCAATCGCTGTGCGCCCACGCTTCATAGACTTCGTTTAATCTTTCTAAAAGGCTTTGACATGAATTGTATTGGTCTCAAAATTACATGGTTTTCATGAAGGGATTTTGTTCTGTGATTTCATCATTTTTACAGGCAGGGTAGGTAGGGAATATTATATTCATATTTTCAAGGTAGGTCTATATTTGTATGTAACTACCTATCAGATTTTACTAAGATTTACCTGTTTAAGAATTAAACGAAATATCATGGAATAAAAACGAAGCACTCTCACTAAAACCGAATTTATTATTACTGATATCTTACAAAATTGTTTAAATTTCCTAAAAGTCATTAATAAGACATCATGTTTTAGTACAATTAGTACAACAGACATGGCGAGAAAACACATAGGTACAAAACCCGAAAATTCCTAAAAACTATGTTCTTTGCTCCTGTCTACTCACACAGTTTCATTAACGTGGAGAGTGGATAAGAAGTACTTTCCCTGAGTTTTGCACTCCAAGCAAAGCGCATCAGTATAATCCGGTAGCAAACAATTTGAGCTACTTCGATTAAGAGGCTAGACACCTTCACAGAACCGCAACGTATAATCAAGGTCATAAATATCTATACACCTTTTTACTTACGTTTGGAGCGAAGGTTTAAAAAAATGTGTATATATATATATATATATACACATTTATATATATATATATATATATATATGCCCTTGACTATACAATACAGTCGACTAGATAGAGGTTTATCCACATTTTCACCTTACAGCATTATAATAAGTCAGCATCTAAAGCCGAGTTGATAATGAGCCTGCCTATGAAGCTGCAGGTTTCGGGTTCGAATACCGGCGAGGGCATTATTTGTGTAATTATTTATCACAAGTATTTGTTCGCTGGGGCCCGTTTCTCGAACGCTTGTAACTTGTAACACAAGTGGAAGTCTCTTTTTAACACTATTAATTAGATGAGGACTTCCGCTTGTATTACAAGTTACAAGCTTTCGGAAAATAAGCCCCTCTGGTCGTAACCGTCTAATTTCTATAGTTATGAGAATGAATCTATAATTATGTATATTTATATACAAATATCATTTGTATCATCAGTTAGTGCCCACATCGCAAGCCTTCATTATTTATTAAGCTTACCGTGGGATTAGGTTGATTTTTGTAGGATGTCCCAAGGTACGAGTATTTATTTGTTATTTCACCTTACGGTATAAAAAAAAGTGAAACGTTGGAGATGTTTCTTTATAGATTACTGTATTTAACCGACAGGCAAGCTCTTGAATTTAATGCGATCATAATAACAGGAGACATACATTCAGCACTTTTTAAGACATTGCCACAAGCGATTCAGCAGAAAAATGAAAGTTCTATCTCTTAAAGTGTGGCTTTATTCTCTGTGAACGCGTTTCATTCCTATATTTTTCAGACTGTTATTTACTTTAGCCAGCATTTTCTAGCCACATTTTGACAACAATTATAGACATCACAAGAAAGTTGATTATGTGATTAATGAATCACCAAATAATTTCTAGTTTATTTTTGATTCCTTGAGGTGACTTTTTACACAGACTTTACAGTTTACAGAAGATGTTAAAATATTACTTGATTAATCATTAAATTTTTTACTAACTTTTGATAAAGGATTTTTATTAAATATTTATACTAACTTTCGGGTTTCAAATCTGTGACAAGAGGCAAAAATTCCCGAGGCTTGTGAAAAAGGATATAAGTTTAATATAAGTGCATATATTATGTATTATACAGTAGGTATTATACACAGTTTTATAAAATGGACGCCGAATTATACCCTTTTCTACTAGTGCTAAAGAAATATTTTTTCAATATTGACTACCAAGGCAACATGAGAACAAAAGATTCCAAATAGTTCCAACTCACAATTGTCAGGGCACAGCGAACCATCGAAGCCGCAAATAGGGGTGTCTGGGGGTGGTGTTTCCCGCCCCCCGGCCCAATGTATAGGCCGATCCGGGATGAATTGCAGGGACCTGTTCGCCGCCACATACGTCGCCACCACCTGAGGAGACGAGTTATCGTATTAAGGGTTTTTGAAAATAGTGCCACTTGTACAAAATATACACAATGATTTTGGGTGAATTTTACGTAATTTCTAATCAGAATCACGAGGTTCATAGATTTTTTCAAATGATCACTTTTGTGATTTCATCATCATCACAAACTTAAGAGTTGCTCTTGTCGGTGGAGTTCTCGCCACTCTGTCCTTGTCTCTGCTACTGTTTTGAGCTCCTGATACGTCACTACTTTAACTTTCTCTTTGGCTTGATCTAAAAATGCACGTCTTTGCCTTCCTCTCTCTCTTCTTTTTTCAATTTTGCCTTCAATTATAGTCTTTATAAAGTCGTCATGACGTATCAGGTGCCCCAACATGTTTGTGACTTTACTAATTGCAAAATACTTTTTCAGTACAGATGGTTGTTTTTCTTTACGACGAAACTTCGCCGAGCTATTCGTTCTGAAAAGCGTCGTACGATGCACGTGCGAAAAGGAAATTCGTATCTCGTGTCAATTTAAAACACTCCCTGCGGTCATATTTTAATTCATAGTATTTAATTTGCAATTAATCGCACTTGTATCGTAATGTATTTAACTTAGATTTTCCAAGTCAAAATACGCTATGGATAGGTATCTTAAATGGGTCAGCACTGTGATTGATACCAGTGTAGAGTGGAAAGCCTCCAAACGATTTAATATCTTATTTATTTCATTTCTGTGATATATTTAAAGTTGATATTGTCAAATTATGTTTTATTTGCGCCACTCACATTTTTTTTTCTAATGCGAGAATTGTAAATATAGTTTTAGCCACGGTAAATCATTTATTTTCAATGCTACATTCATTTCGTGTGAAATTTAATAATGTTGACGATCCATTTTTAAATAAATCTTCATTTAATTTAATGTTGAAACAGTGCGGTGGTTCATTACATTTGCATAATAGCGAGCAATGTGCGAAAATGAAAGGATTATTATAATACCCAAATACCCATTAAATGCAGCGTTATTATGAAACTGATAATGTATACGTTGCAAAATTACGTTTATAATTTATTAACCCTTTGGTGAGTGCACGTGAAAACTATGAGATTTTTTAAAAAGTGTGGCCCAGTAGATGTTTGGAAGACCTACGTAGTAGCTGTAACCAAGGATCGGACAAACGCCCGTCATTTCGAAAAAATAATCCTGTTCCGTACAGTAGAGACTTCTTTATCTTATGATGTTAACATTTTATTTTATAAGATATTTTTTTAATAACACTATCACAAAGTATCTATTTAGGAGATCCCAACTCCTTCTTAGTTTTATGTACCCTGATTGTGAATTTATGACAAATAAACGACTTATGAATTTTTGATATTGAATTTTGATGTAATGAGTGTATTGTAATTATCTTCTTCGGTTACCGCGATAGTTATTCATGAAATAAAACGAATTATATCGCGTATATTAATTAACGTTGTAACGACGTTTCGAACAAATGGTGTGCACAAGTATGTAAGAAATGTATCTAAGAAATAAGTTGGGCTCTCCTAAATAGATACTTTGTGTTGGTATTATAAAAAAAAATATCTTAAATATTTCAATAAATATCTTTAATTAATAAAATATGTTAACATCATAAGATAAGGAAGTCTCTACCATACAGAACAGGGTTATGTTTTCAAAATGACGGGCGTTTGTCCGATCCTTGGCTGTAACACACAGTAATTGATAATGCATACTACCTAGTTTTACTTTTTAAGTTACCATGCATGTCATAAATAATCAGCTATACAACAACAAAACTGAGCGTCATTCTTACCCACATACGAATGAGTAGTTTATAAATAATGAATTATTTCATAGGCCTAATCCTGCTCACTAGTATGTTTATGAAGAATCTGTCGTGTCCTAACAGGTGGCCCATCATCATGCCTCTTCTATTCGCTATTGTCTTTAGCAAACACATTTTCTCTCCTAGAGGGAAAAATTTAGGGCAAGAGAGGAAGAGGAAGACCTAGACTAACTTACTTAAACCAAGTGAAGGAGAAAGTCGCTGTCGAGTCGTATAGGGACCTCAAGAAACTGGCAATGGTGAGAGAGGAATGGCGGTTACTCCATCGACAAGAGCAAAGCTCTTAAATTTTGATGATGATGAATCCTGCTCACAACTCCTGAATCAATTAGTTTACTATTGCAAATTGTTTCAAAATACATATATCTGCATGCCTGGCCAAGATATAACGTCATTCTGCAATACCATACGATAATTGATAAGTTATAAAGTGATGGTATAAAAATTATGTCGATAATCCAGTAGATAAAGTAACGTACGAGTGCTCGTCATGTACCTGATATATGGCACGTACTATCTTACATCATTATAACAGATACAGGGTTGTCATCTATTGGGCAGTAAAGTGTCGAGTATCGATACGTTTACGTTGCAAACTTCATGATAATATTTAGTAGCATATTCAGAGTATCTTCTAGTATATAGCTGTAATAAACAGTAGTTCACATGTTTACCTGCGTTTTTGTCGCCTAGACTAATAAATTATATTATGCATGCAATGCATCATAAAATAAGCTATTTTCTCCCCGTATTTTATTTCAGCGCTTCAGGGAATCTCATTAAAAGCTGAACTTTGCATAGTCTGATGTGCTACATTCTGCTCGTTACCTTTACTTTTACTAGTTCAATATTTGCCGGTATGTTAAACAACGCAACATAGACAAAACTTAAAACAGTTTCGTCTGTCTTGTTTAGCTCAACGTCGGGTTATGTTAACAGTCTTAAGTTCATTGTGATTATCTTTTGAGTTTATATTGATGTTCTGGTTGCTTGTTCAAACTGTTTGATACTTGAATTTTCTTTGCGAAACCGTGCAGTATTTGTATTTCGTTTGTTTTTATTTTGAAAGTTAAGAACAAGTGTTCCAATGAAACCCACTTTGGTTGTACAGTCTGGGGCATAAATATACATACAATTTTAAACCTTATGTCAAATTTTCAGTCTGGAACTGAAGTAAAAAAGTGTATGTAGATCCCCCGTAGTATTTCATTAGGTTTATCAAACAAAATACACATCAAAACGTTCAAATAATTTGCATGCGCCCCCAGGTTAATACAGTCTCAGAACTCGTAAATACGAAAACAGAGAAGATTTCCGCTGCTTCATTTATCTTTACAAACAGCAAATCACGCACTAATTACCCCCCTTAGGCTGAATTGTGACTGTTCCAATACAATTCAGAGCAGAGCTTAAGTATGAAAAATCTTCGAGATAATACACCTCATAATCAGGCCGATAAGAATATTTTGGGCCCGAAGGGCATTTAAAGTCAGACCGGGCATTATCTGGGTAAAACCGACCTCAATCGTACTAAGACCTTGCAGTCTGATGGAATGGATTTTCCGAAATCGTTCGTGTGATATGTCGTAGAAAAACGACTGGCTGATGTAAATCTGGATAGTATGATGGTAAGTATATCTGATGTAATATCATAGTAAATGTGATGTAAAATTTTCATTTAACAATACTAGGATAACCGGATTGTAATGTTGAGGTTCTGCATTGATTAAAAAGGAAAAATATGTAAAATGGTCTCAGTTATCGGTGTCATGACTATTTAACCCTGTTTTGAACTGTTTAAGAATGGTCTATATTAGATAAAAGGTAGCTAGATTGAACTTACATAGTTTGTAATTTATATTTTTAAATAAAATTGTTTGAAAATAAAAACAATTTAATTTTTTTGGAAGTGTTAACCTGTTGTAAATCAGACACAGTTAATATAAATGTAAATATTAACTGTGTCTGTCATAATATCGTCAATTTTCTCGTTTAGTATTGACAGTGCCCCTTAAATCATATTTTCATTTAATTTATTCCCACGAAGTGAAAAATGTTTATTATAAACGTTTCCATAAATTTCGGGTCACAGGTGTACCCCACTCGTATGCTGAAGGTTGAACTGAACTAAATACAGGGGTCACTAGAAACGTTTTGCAAATAAATTGAAAAATATGAATGCAGATTCAATGTATCGATTTTTTTCATTTGATAAATTAAAAAAAAAACATGTAGGGTAAACCATTGCGCATGAAAGACAGTTTTAAAAACTCTCTTTATTTTACATTTTATAGGTGCCTATTGCGAAAAATATCTAGTCACCTATCTCTAGTTGTCTAACGGTTTAGATATAAGGCATAAGGATAGTCATCAGACGAGCACGACTCAGTACAGTCGCCATCAGATATATCGTAGTGTCCGAACCATGAAAAAATATCGAATTACGCCTTTATTGTCATAACGATAAACAAGGTTTTTATTTTTGTAATTTTGGGTATGAAACCCTAAAATTGGATTATTGAGGTCAAATTTAATTTTATTAAAAATAAGATTGACTCATAAAATATTTAAGAGCGATTATTTATTTGTGGCAGTTGCAATTTTTTTTAATAAATCACTGTAATTCGGTATCTCCATCACACTTCACACCACAATTCATTTCAGGCGGGATCTATTGACTAAGTAAATGACGCAAGCCAGACTTATAAGAAACGAATTGATTGTACTACCAATGTAACATTGAGATTAATGATCCAAAAAAGCAACCACAGACAGTGTGAAAGGAGATAATATTGTCTACTAAAAGTCTAGTAGTTTATTTAGGAATTCGTCACAATACAGGGTAAAATTTTAGTCATCAGCTGTGTCAATAAAACGGTCATGTCCGTCTCTCCATCCGTCTGTCCGTCTATCACAGCCAATTTACTCGGAATCTCTAAAATGCTACAGAATTGAAATTTGGTAAGGATATGTGTTGCATAAGTCGCTACTGAATTATGATACTATATTGTAAAAAAAAATATTTGGGGTTGGGGCCCTCCATACATGTAACTAACGGATATATATTTTTTTATGTTTATTTAGCGTGTGGGGTATCAATAGAAAGGCCTTTGAAAATTATATGAATGTTTATTCATTTTTATTTAAGCGAACCGTTTTCGAGATATCAGCTCTCCAAATCTGAAACATGTGTCACCCCCTCTCTATTTTTACACTACGCGGTATAAAATAAAAAAAAAAAGTTATGCACATTCACAAATTACATCAACATTTTTTGGTTTGATTAAATTATCTCTTACAGATTTTGAGGTAGGTTGATTTAACTGTATTTTTTAATGATAAATTAATAATTATTGTTCTTTTTTTATTAGTGCATCTAAGTTGTGTTTGGTACGTGACTGAGCATTAGCAATTTTATTGGTATCTTGTCACGATATGAAAATGAGAAGCGGAGAAAGAAATAAACGAGCGTTTTTGAAAAAAGACAAAGAGTAGCGACAATTGGACGTACTTCTGCAAAAAGGAACCAATCCACACGAATTTGTCATTCTAATTAACACCTCAAATCAAAAAGAACAAGTCAATCTTTAAAATGACAAATTCGTGTGGATTGGTTCCTTTTTGCAGAAGTACGTCCAATTTTGGCTGTTTATTCCGCTGACAATCCACAAGAGCCAGATTCGTAAACTTTTGGACGCCAATGACTCCTATCGGCACCGCAAATCAAAGTCTAAAACCTATACATACGACACGAGTCACAGAGCAATATAGATTGGTTCTACACGCACCTGCGTAAAGTTATATCAATTGTAACACTTTGGTAACGTGGCGTCTGAGTAACGGTTTTTGTATTTAACGTTTGTTGTTGAATATAACACCACTACTGCGTAAAAACAGAAACAACTACCTATTAAACACATTACACTCACCTAGCAATATAAAAGTTGCAGAATATTCTCAAAATTGTGGGAACATACTCGGAAATTCCCAAGAATTTTCATCACAATTTAAGAGTAAGTTCTCATTGAGAATGTTTCCACGAGAACTTATAAAAAAATGTTATGAAGAATATTATATTTTATAATTGAGTAAACAAGGCATAAAAATATAGGTACCTTAAAAGGCATGTAAAATAACAACGGTTTTGGCATGATTAGGCAGCTCGTAAAATTTCAATTGCCGAGAACATTCTATATAGAAGTTTCGCAATTCATGAAACTTCTCCTCGGTACATTGCTACACTCACCTGGAATTTACTGGTATTGGGGTCCATATCCAAGAGAGAATAGGAAGCCACGCGGTCGCCATTGCCGTCTATTATCACTTCTCCAGTAATACCTAGAATAAAAATAAGCTATAGCAGCACATCTTTCAAACTAGCCTGCCAGTTAAAACATTTACCCCCTTATTCAATATTCATATACGTCTGCTGCTAATACAGGGTGTTTTTTTTTCGACCGTTCAAATTCTACGTAGTGAATGTGTAGGTCATACTGACCAACTTTTACTATGGGGACGAAGTCGAAATCGCGAAAAAAAAATCAGCTGTTTCATACAAATTGGCGGCATTACGCCGGCCGAAATGTATGAAACAGCTGATTTTTTTTCGCGATTTCGACTTTGTCCCCATAGTAAAAGTTGGTCAGTATGACCTACACATTCACTACGTAGAATTTGAATGGTCGAAAAAAAAACAACCTGTATAGCGAGCCACTAAGTATGGTTTGTCCTTTTCTATGTTATCAATATGTCTATAAGACCGAAAAAGACAAACAGTACTTAGCGGCTTGTTAAATTAGGGACCGTTTATGAATATTGGGAAAGTCTCGGCGCGAGTGACTAAATGTATGAACTGACAGGCGAGTCTGAAAGATGTGTTAGCACCTTTGACTAATAATATCGTTGAACTAAAAGCTTTTTAAATGTTAGGTCAAGCGTTAAAAATACTGGGATTTATGTCTTGAAGTACTAAGTGTCAGAAGATACGTAAATAAAAAATGTATAGGTACCTATTTAATAGTAAATACGATTTTTAATTGAAAAATGATATGACCAAAGGGAATTTTATTCATAGATATACAGTGTGTAAGTCTAATACGGGCGAACAATTAAACCAAGCATGGGATTCATTAGTGTAATTCGTCGGGTGAGAATGCAATTGTGCAATACGCCACTTGCCTTGGTTTAGAGGAGAGCGAAATGAAACAAAAAAAAATATTTCTTGGAATGTCTTATAATTTTGCAATATTTAACTTAACTGACACTTTAGTATATTAATTTACTATTTTTTGTTATATACAATTAATGTTTAACATATAATAGTCATGAGATATAAGTAGTTTTACAATTGCCATATCCATTTTGGTAAGAAAATGTTTAATTTGCTATGTATGATATGACACAAAGTTATGGATGTGTCACAAAATCTTAGTGCAATGTCAAGAAAGGGAGACATCAAAAGCAATTGTTTATGCAAATAAAAGTTATTTTACGGCTAGATTTATTTCAAGTCAAGACGATAATTTATCGCGAATATGAAGACATAATTATTCACGTGAATATGGTGCCAATATTCATTTCCAATATTTATGTGAATCATTTTTTACTTTCTTGTAAATAGGCACCATCTAATAGGTGACCTTCTCTATTTTGTGAAATGATAAGCTTTTCAACGATATCTAGTGCTAATGTAAAAAATATCGATGAGAACATAATACGATTACTAATGAATGACATATTAACGTTATTATTTCTTATCAACTAATAACATTACAGTTTAAGTACCTAAATACATGCTCTATAAATTAAAAGACATGTCATATAATATGTACTTCAGGAATAGTGACCGAGGCCTCCTGTGGCCAGGACTTAAAGCTTAAGGGAAGCAGGAGGTCGTTGGATCGATTCTAGTCCTGGTCATTGGGGGTTCGGTCACTTTTTCTGTAGTATATGTCATTTACAATTAACTATGGTTAGGTACAATTTATGGTTAGGTACTCGTAATTATAAATATTAGTTATGTATTTATACCACAACTTATTAAGATAAAAGCTTGACGTATGAATGACACAAATCATTATAAATCAAACTTTTTTTTTAAGATTATCGGAGCAGCAATGTAGGTACGAACATTTGTTATTGTTGATATGGCAGTTATGACATCTGCTTTTGAAATTAGCTGTCAACGAGTATTTAACTCGCATATGTTGCTCTACATTGCGCGCCGAATTATGAATTTAATAAAACTCTTTTATTTTAAATAAGATGTATTTTTTCAACAAACAAAATTTCTAACCAAACATTATGTAGGTAACAAAAACACCACCACCAAAAAGTCCTCACTGTTTTAGTTTCATCCAGTTTAATCTTGCATAGGTGTTATTAAGGATGTAAATTTCTCACTTGCACTTACAAGTAAAGTCCTTCCCTATATCCTAAATACAAAATTCAGCAATATACAAACATTTGTTAAAGTTTCTTCTCTTATCTAATTCCGGAATCTTAACAAGCGAAGTCCAACTTCAAATCCCATTATTGCCGTGCCATAATAACTTTTTCAATAAACATAAAGAAAAATTGCCTGTTAAATGGGAATCTGTTGAACTCCAAATTGGAGAACAAGATTGTCTGTTTATATGAAACACGCCATTTTCATAATACCTACATTAAATGTTACAAGTTCTCACATATCTCGCGTTTCTCAACGGCTGGTTACAGATTGCTGAAACCGGGACGATTGAAGACTGAGGGGGAGGCCTTTGGCCAGCAGTGGGACACTATACAGTGTGCTCCCATAACACAGGTTTTTATTGAAACCTAAGAATGCGATGCAGATTTTTAGCTAAACCTCGAGCCTTATTTGATTCAAAATTATATTTTTAAAGGTAACTAACTTTATAAGAAAAGTTAATTGTGAAGCAATGTACTTCAAAATAAAGCGTTAATTTGCACTTGACAATGACAGATAGCAGCCATTTGCAACGTTTGACGTGACAAACAGTAACACACGTTACATCGATTGTTCGGAGTTGGTGATTGATTGTAAATCGTACTGTCAATTTAAATGATAGACAAATTATAAATATTAGATGTCATTTACCAAAGAAAAAACGACCTAAATCATCAATGTCTGAGGTAGAAATCGAACCCACGTGCTCAGCTTTCGGGGCTGATGCCTGCACCGCTCGGTTACTCGGTCTTAGCAATGAGCAGTCGATTTTCTCGGGTATTGGCAATCCCTTACAAGGCTAGGCGCCTACTGTGACTACTCGGGAAAAAATCTAAATATTTCGTTAATAAATCATTTGATTTGTGTTTTTAGACAAATGTTAAACTTGAAAATGATTGCAAGCCCGGGTCATGGTAACACACTGTATAAGCTTTAATAATAATAAAAAAAATCTCACCTTGAAAACTTCTGTTCCACATATTATTTATGACCGCTTTTCCGTCAAGTCGTCCTCTGGGCTCAGGAGATTGCTTCAGTGTGTCGTTGAGCGCAAGAGCATACAACAGTACGGCATCGTAGAACGCTGCTACGAATGTTGATACCACCTCATCTTTGCCAAACGTATAGTTGTATTTCGTCGCTGCTAGCTCTTTCACCTGTTTACAAAGGTTGACATATTAACATACGTAAAAAACTATTTTTACTTAAAGACACATTAATGGAACCACTTTATTAGAGTTGTCTTAAATAGGGATTATCTTTCTAACTAAAAATACACATTTTCTGCCATAAAAACATTTTTACTGATTAAAATCATTACAGCATGGGAAAATTAACTTTTGACTAAAATATTCAGTCCGGTTTGTTAGTGCTGGCAGTTTTACAGTTACTATCTGATAGTAAGCATTATTCTTCAAATGAAAGTTTGCTGAAATCGCGCCTAAATGAGATGAAGATTAGCACGCTATACGTCATTTTAACATGGTATTAGGTCAGTGCGGGTTAGTCCGGCCGGCCTATTTTATTTGTAAGGAAAGTCCGTCATATGCGTCTTATATTGTTGAGTTAGGGGTGAAAATCAGTTGGTAGACGGACATTATATCGCTCAATTAAAGTTATGTCAGATATGTTTGATATTTTTGGTGCGTAAGATATTATCGTTAGCTAATTTTGAGTCCCTTTCTGAAGACCTAGTGTACATTTAGGTCAGGTGGCACAAACAAAACAACAAATCAAATAATAGGTAAGTCGCGACACTTTAAATGTATGGACATTTTATTTTAAAATACCTTCACATAAATCTGGGCGTATGACATATTGTGACTTACTAGACAGGTGTCTAGATTTATTAACGCTCATTACGCGAGTTTATAAATAAACAAACCTGACCCGAAAATTTTAGGTACTGTTTCTTCCCAGAAATCGGGTTGGTTAACGCGCATTATGCTGTTCTACCTTAACTTTTTACTGCATTAGACGTATCTGATCAAATACTTCTATCTCCTCAGGAACCGTCAGTGAGAATGACCACTGCGCTATAAATCCATTCATTGCACTCAAACGAAATAAAGGAGAACGAATGAAGATATTATTCTAGTAGAAGGAATGGAGATATCCATTCTTTCTACCTAATAAACGTACCTGATCCGTAATTTCTACATTTTTCTTCGCAAGAGCCGGGGTGGTGACATTGAGCACAAATGTACACTTGTACAGTCAACCAATTGGAACGCTATAAATAAGCCTGTGAGAAATCTCTTACATTTGTCATTTTGACACGATTTTAGAATGGACTAGGGTTCCAATTTGTCGAGTGTACGCCCGTGTATGCATCTTTATCGCGCTTGAATGGATCTAATTCTTTTCCACTTCCTAAACTTCCCTGATCCGAATATTTTAGATACTCTTTCTTCTCAGGTTGGTGACAGTAAGTATTACGCTGTGCGCCCGCCGCACGTTTTCATTCGGCTTAAATGATTCTCATTCTACATTCAACTTCATAAACGTACCTGATCCGAAAATTCTAGCAACTCTTTCATCTTCGACTGGTAACATTGAGTATATTACGCTGTACCCCCACCGCGCATTTTCATTCGGCTTGAATGTTTCTCTGTCTATATTCCACTTGGTAAACGCACCTGATCCGAAAATTCTAGCAACTCTCATCTCAGCCTGGTAACAGTGAGTATTACGCTTTACGCCCACCGCACGCTTTCATTCGGCATGAATGATTCTGTTTCTACATTCCGTTTCATAAACGTACCTGATCCGAAAATTCAAGGTACTCTTTACTCTCAGGCGCCGGACTAGTGACAGTAAGGACTGCGCTATACGCCCGCCGCGCACGTTCATTGCGCTCGAACGTGTCGCCTTCCACTTTCCACGGTTCCTTAGACGACGCTGATGCCAAACTGGTGAAAAAAAAAGTAAATTGTATAATATAATCATTATGTAACCCTTTAGAGTTTTCCTTTTCGCATTAATGTGAACACACGCTAACTCGACTCAAGCGAATGAACTAAGCTAATGGTAATGAATAACAAATATTGTAAAATAAAGTTCTTGACGTCCAAAAGGTTTATTTTGTATTCCTTATAATTATGAATTAGTTGAATGTTTGGACGAATAATTTATCTGATAATG
>JALPQI010008135.1:0-50968 GCA_025490895.1 Thaumatotibia leucotreta
CGTTTATTCATTTGAAACGGCGATGTTACTGGTAGGATGGAACAAATGTGTACCTACGCATAGAAATGTAATTTACAGAAGTGACACATTATGTCGCTGCGAGGTACTACACTCTTATACTAACTAATAACTATCTTAATAATTTTGGGGTCTCTTTACGCTGGTTGACTAAATTTGTACTCGTTAAGAGACAATACAAGCCTCCTGAACCCCGGATTACTGGCCAAGGTCGATTGAGCTGAAATCAATCACACTGGCAATCGTTCCAGCTGTTTTAATTTAGTTAGGCCGGAATTTAGTACGGAACTTGCATTTTACTTTTAATTGGTACATAAATCGACTATTTTATAAAAGAGCAATTCTTGTATAGGTACAGTATGCTACCAACATGCAAGCTTTCATTAGAACAGTGTAATCAGATCAGATGCAGATACTCAACCAAGCCCAACGCATTATTTAATTAAAAACTCAAAATGTTAATCTCTTAGAATAATTGATTGAGAAGTGATACCTCAAAATTAATCGTCGGACTCTCTTTAATGACTACTTAGCATTACAGTGCCCCTTACATTGATGGCTAGAAGTAAAATAAAATTATGAAAATCATTAAGTAAGAAAATAAAATATATAGACAGTTAATCTAAATGTGTACTTGTAAACTGTTAATATTTGTCAGGTTCCGCAGCCTAATTGGTAGCGACCCTGCCTACGAAGCTGGAGGTTCCGGGTTCGAATCCCGGCGAGGGCGTTATTACTTATTACCAGCTTTGTAGGCATGATTACTACCAAGCTACGGAGGCGGAGGCTGATACTTTTAACGGAATCACGAAAAAACTACGTGTATTAATTTGAAACGGCGATGTGGCCGGTAGGACGGAAACGGAACAAATGTCGCTGGAGCAATTAGATCGGTATCGAGCGGCAGCCTCCCTCCGAAACTCGGATTATTCGGTCAAGGCCGCAATACCTATCTATTATTGGTTGGTGGGTAGAATGAAGGCCCATTTATAAACGTGGGTATACACAGATGTCATATATACCATAGATCAAGCAAACGTAGGTATCTACTTAGCGCGTCAAATGAACTCAGTGAAATCCACTGAGTTGTCCGTCTTTAATCACAGCTTGCAGCTTTCGGGCGTCAAATTTTGTAAGTTGAAGTGAACAAAAACATTAATAATGCCTCCTTAAGTAATATTAATTGCAACAACACAAAAAAATATGAATACTCAAGGGCCTGAGACATATTTAAAATCATAGGCAAGTAACAACTTCAGTACAAAATCTGACACACTCGGCCGCCATACAAATGAATGAACTTGTTTCTTCAATCCAAATCTAATTCTGTGTGGGTATAATTATAAGTAAAAGAAGTTGCGAACAATGTCAGTGTTTGCGCATAGAACCGATGGCCGTTGGGGCGGAAAGGTACCGGAAAGCGCAATATAGGCCATCCACAACGTGGACCGATGATCTGGTGAAGGTCGCAGGAGTCCGCAGGACCGGTCATTGTGGCAATCTTTGGGGGAGGCCTATATTCAGCAGCGGACGACTTTCGGCTGATATGATGATGACGATCATGATGATGATGAACAATGTAAACTAACCTTTTAAAGAAATATCCATAACCTAATAATCCTTGTCGGGATTCTTACCCGGAACCAACTTAAACACACCGTTTATTTTTTTCTCATAATGAATTATATATTTAATATTTTTTATTATAAGTGTAACGTGTTACATAAAAATACCTGTTAATTTATGATTGCACGAATAAATCCTATGACTGGTTTAATTAATCGACTGTGTTAGCGTTAAGGGTCGATTGCAAAAAAACATAGTTTTTAGGTCTTTTATGAAAACAAAAATTACGGAGCATTAAATTATGTTTCACACTCTGTTCCGAACTTTCTCATTATTAAAATTAAATAACAGTAAAAACCCCCAAACGAAAATCAAGGTTATCAATAAAATTCCAGAGATGGCGCGCTTCGTGACAATAACCCCGGACATGAGCGACAGCGTGATACAGCATCTGCGCGAGAGTTTCTTCGCGGACGAGCCCCTCAACAAAGCCGTGGGTTTATGCGAGAGGGGACAACCCCACGCGGCATTGGAACGGCTATGCGTGGCGACGATTGCTGATGGTTTATCTGTGGCTGCTGTTGATGGTGACACGGTAAGTTACATCAAGCGATTCAAGAGCCCCTCAAGAAGCCCGTGGGTCTATTTATGTGAGAGGGGACAGCCCCACGCAGCATTGGAGCGGCTATGCGTGGCGACGATTGCTGATGGTTTATCTGTGGCTGCTGTTGATAGTGACACGGTAAGTTACATCAAGCTATTCAAGAACCCCTCAACAAGGTCGCTGGCTATATGAGAGAGAACAGCCCCACACGACGCTACTATTGCCAATGGTTTGAGAGAGAGAACCACTCCATACTGCGCTTGAGTCAAAACTTGGCTACTGGCGTTTGATCTGTCCAAAGCTATTGTAGATGAAGACATGATCAGTAATATCAAGAGTCTTTTATTAAGCGGGAAAAGTTCGTTCTTATTCGTAAAGATGCATTCAGACCAAACGAACATTCGCTATTTAAACCCTCCACTCTACGAAATTCGATCGTTACAAAAAACGGGATTGGTTGATTTCGTAGAGCGGGGGATAGAACAGTGAATGCTCTTTTGGTCTGAATGCACCTTCAGACACAGTAATAGTGTTTCCTCTAATATCAAATACCCGTTCAAGTCGTTCTATGCAAAAGAGGACTGCCTCAAACTGCGCTAGAAGCGATGTTTAGAATACAAGAGGAAACAACCACTGTGTGTAGCTTCTTAACTTAATCAAACAAAGTAAATGAATTGGTCCGTCAGCATTTTATGGATTAAGAGGAAGACCTATGTATCATGGTTTTGGATATACCCTGAATTGCTGCTTAGCTTACCCTTACGGCTAGTAATACAAGATGAAAAATCCGATCGGCCATCGGCACTACTTGGAGCTCGGCTTTTGCGGACTGAAATGAACTGGTCCGCCAGCATTTTATGGATTAAGAGGAGGACTATAAAATGCCGGCAAACCAGTTCATTTCAATCCGCAAAAGCCGAGCTCCAAGTAGTGCCAATGGCCGATCGGATTCTTTATGAAATACTGGTTCCAAAAGAAAGCTTGGTTTTTTGGACCAATCCGGGCATAATTCTTACAATATCCAGGCAGAAGATCAATGATCATTTCATTCTAGTAATTACATGTGGTTTCTTCTCTTTCCAGGTCTTAGGCGTAGCCTTGAACGGTATCTTATGACCAGGAGACATCGAGCAGTCTATCGACATGATCCAGCAGTCGTCAGATGAGAAATACAACAAGATATTTACAATCCTCTACAATGTGAGCCACGAACTGAACCTCTTCGAAAGCTTCCATGTAGACAGGTATAAATAAATAAATATCTTGGGACATCTTACACAAATCGACCTGATCCCACGGCAAGCTCAATGAAGGCTTATGATAGTTATGATGTGGGTACCAGGCGGCGATACTTAAATACATAGACAGTCACAACCAAGGAACAAAAATTTGTGATATAAATATATAATACACAAAATAATGACTTCGCTGGGATTCGAACCCAGATCAACTCAGCCAATGATCAAGCACGAGCGTTTCCTAAAATCAAATAGGTATCCTGAGTATGAATATTGCTAATATACGAAATACCTAATGATAGGTACGATATTGATCTATTGATTTTTAAAAGTAAAGTATAATTCTGCCAATGTGCAAAATTACTGTGGACATTTTTTCAAGCATGATCCTAAGTCCTTACTTTTATTCGAGAGATGGGATTAAAATTAGCGGACCACAATGAAATTTTATTGGTAATCTTTGGTATTTTTTCTTTGGTAGGTATATGATATCTAATATTTAAAGATATGATAATTTAAAATAAGATTTATTTCAAATTATAAGTTAAGTAAAAATTTATAAGATATAATTAGTAATAGTCGGTATTTTATATTTTCCAGGATTTTGGAGTGCCGCATAGTGTCCGTATCGGAGTTGGCCAGAGGACAGGGCCTAGCCAAGGAACTGATGAGAAGGAGCACGGAGATCGCTAAGGATAATGGATTTAAGGTACTCATTTATTATTATGGCTTACCCAATTTAATTACATTCATATTTTAACGACAAACGGGTCTTAATCGCATAAACTTACGTTTAATTTTGTCCTGACGTTACACCCGTAGTCGCAGGCAGATTCAGACCCGTTTGTCGTGTATGAATGATAAATCATGTAAATCATTACATTAATTACATTCAGATTAATTCTTGCCTTGAACTAAATTTCACCGTGCATGCTCTCAGTATCTATTTTAAGTACCTAGTACTTATTAAACCTCTGTTAAAAATAATGTAAGTATATTTATCTTTCCATCAGTGATGGAAGACTTTTGAGTAAGGTAAATTTAAAAATCTCAAAAACACAAACAATAAATGTTGCGGCAACAAAGACTGCAATACAAAAATAGCTTGCCTAATGTGAAGGCGCAATTGAAATGACAAATATAGTTGTTCGAACTTTCGTCCCTTGTGGTAGAACCTACAGAGGCAAAATTTCTGCATACATTGAATAGTAACATCTCTATCAATAACTAAACGCTAAATACCTCTTTCAGCTATTCAAAGTGGACGCGACAGGGGCCTATTCCCAAAGGATCTGCCAGAGTTTAGGCCTCCGCACTCTCCGCCGAGTCCCGTACGCCGAATATTGTGACGTCAATGGAACGCCTGTGTTTCAAGTACCCCCACCACACGAGTCGCTTTGTATCATGGTTTTGGAGATACCCTGAATTGCTGCTTAGCCATTACCCTTACGGCTAGAAACACCAGTCTCGGGCTTATATCTTTTGATCTGCAATTCTACCTTGAAATTTAAATCTTGAATAGCAAACTGCTCAGAGACTAAAAGGCTTCAACATGCCCCCACCACCTAAGTCTCTATGTCATGGTTTAGGAGATACCCTGAATGACCCTGTTGAGCCATTACCCTTACGGCTAGTAGCACCACTCTTGGGCTTGTATCTTTTGAACTACTGCAATTCATCCTCAAAATGGTTCAACGTGCCACCACCATCTAAGAATCTATGTCATGGTTTTAGACATACCCTGAATGATAAATATTCGGTTCTGATAGCACCAATTTTGGGCTGCAATTGTTCCCCAAAATTGAGACCTTGAACAGCAAATTGCTAAGAGACTAAAATGCTTCAACGTCCCCCCACCACATCAGTCTCTATGTCATGGTTTTGGAGATACCCTGAATGATAAATAGGCTTAGCACCCTTACGGCTAGAGAACACTTGTGCTAGTATCTTTTGATCTACTGCAATGGTACCAGCATTGGATTTTTTTTGAGATACAAAAAAGCAGAGTTCTGAGTGGTGTAATTAAAATCTGTCAAACATGAACTAACAACGATAAAATGTCACGCAAACGCTACTTTGCAGTATTAGTTTTAAAGCAATTTTGTCAAATGGGTCCCATTTCTTGAACGATTTTAGACTAATATTATTATTAGACTTGGAATTGGAACTATCAAATCGTATTCTGAATTGCTATGACAACAAACTAATAATTTTAGTCTTGTATAACATTCGAGAAATAGACCCAGTAGACCTAAATATAGTTAGCTATTTATTATAGATTGAATATCTTATTAAGCTTCATAGATAAATGGTTAAATAAATTAGTAAGCATGACAGTTCTCTTGTTGTACTTAGTTTTTTGGTTCAAATTATATTTTATGTCTATTGAGAATCTACTCTGTTCGCCTATTGCGAAGATAAATGGATAGAAAATAAGTAAGCTGTCATGTCATAATGTTTATTTCTTATTTTTCTTACTTTATTTAAACGTGTGTTCAATATGTAGGATATGCAACTAATCTCATAGGCTTGCAAATGATCCGTATAAACACGGGATGCAATAATCTAGTTATTAAAATGTCTTGCTGTTTTAATTAGTTTAACACCTTAAGATGTTGGGTTGTTACTTTATTGTTAATGTTATGCTGTGATAATAGCTCAAAAAATCTTTTAAGAAGTACTTTTAAGTACTTATTTATTTTTCCCATTGTTGCACACTCTACACAGTCTTGAATAATGCTACGTTCTATTAAACTCTGATTTTTTATGCCACGAGTTTAACCGTAGCCTTTGGGCACCTGTGAGGGATTTACATTTGGCCGCCCCTTTAAAAATCAATAAAAAATGTATTTTACAAGAATTAAATTAATACACAGATCATTGAATGCAACATTTTAACTATACTACATAAACAGCTATCCAATCTGAACCAAATTTCTTAAATACTTAGTTACTTCCAACTGTATTGATTTGAAGTGAAAATTTAGCGTTCATTTTGGCACTGTTAATGCGACAATCATTTAAATAAAATATTAATAGCTTTAATAATTTATTAAAATATAGTTGTTAATTATTTAGTTGGTTGTTGTTTAATGGTAGAAATAATAAGGTACTTGATCCATGTATTTGTAAGGCCAGTCTCATATAAGGCCAGCTGCCTAACTATAGGTACAGCTTTTAACCGCCAGACGATCTAAGAATATGCCAAGCTTCAGACGCCACGCGTTCATGATTATTAAAGCGAAATCGAACTTTACGAATTACCGCGTAAGTCGCTATTGTTTCGGCAACGTTGACGGCTGTAGCCGTCACAATTTTCGGTTGACGTCTACGGTCGACTGTGGCGGGCAAAGGGTTAACCTCAATCGGTTGAGCTGTTATATATAAATAAATTGGTTTGGCCAGGCACAAAAAGAACGACCAAGAAGGAGAAACGATATAAAGGTTAATCAATTTCAATGTGATGGTTAAAAATAAGGTGTGGAAAATATAGTTGGTGTTAGTTCGTTATCAAATATAATTATGTATTTTCCATTATTTATTACTGAAATTAGGTAATTGATAAACGTTAGCAATATATGATTTATTAGACTTTGGTAGTGAAATATTTGTTAGCACCAAATCAAATAGGTATTCAATGTAAAAAATATATATTATAACTACCTGTGACTATTATTTTTTCTCTTATACAGGGTGATTACGGCGTCCCTTGCAAATGTGTTTACATAACTATAAAACGAGACTGGAAATCGTGAACTCTGATGGCACTCGTTTTATAATTATGTAAACACTTTGCAAGGAATTAGTATGGAGAAATGTATACATATTAATGTACTCGAACTTCAGTAGTCGTAAAAAAAGTTATCACCCTGTATACCCAAGCTATTGTTTTTAAATTACGTATTTGACCAGTATTTGCCTACTTTCCTATTTCGACAATAATGTAGACCTATCTTATTATTAGCTGCAAGAGCAAGTATTCAGTTTGTGAATTGGAATTTTAAACACAAAAACTAAGTCGATGCATGTTTCGCTCCGTACATGAGGACCTTCTTCAAGAGCCAATCGCGATGACGTTCGTCGCGAAACCATGGCGATTGGTTGTCGATTGGTACCCCCGTGATCGAATGTGAATTAATTGGTTGATTAGTTAGGTAGGTACCTTTTGTTTCTAGCCATACCTACACATACACAACCTATTTTGAACGCCCCAATGTTAATAGTTATAATTGTTTAATAATGTATTGTCATGTTTGCAATAGGCATGATGACTGGCAAGTCAAATCAGCAACTTTTTTCGAATTGTCAAAACGATTACCACTATGGAATTTTATATGAAATACTCAAACGTGACGTCACGTTTGAGTACTGCCAAATGACTTACTCTTTTAAGTTCTTTTCAATTTATTAAATAGACAATGAATTTGATAAAGAGCAATCTACATCTTAGTAATAATTTCTTCGTGTATTCTGTCGTGCATAATGTTAAATAATTTATTTTAACTACAGTCATCATCTCTATTGTGTCATTTATATTTGTCCAGTTTATTTTGATAAAAAAAAAGATTTTTTAACGGCAAAGCCAGCACAAATTAACGAAGCACATTTTAAATGCGTTTCATACTTTTGAGTCTATATAAATATAAATACGAAAATACTAGGTATTATTAATTTCATAGTTTAAAACTATAATCTTTACAATATACAAAATTCTTTTGTAGGCTATTTACACTTCTGTAAACCATAGATATTAAAGTGTAGAAAATATATATTAATCGAATAGAAATGTTATTTAGACGTTATTTATCCTATATACCTAAAAACATTTATCTGTGTTAGAAGTGAAAACTAGAAATGTAAATTTCATTGTTGAAGTTGTATCTAAAAGTATACAAAATAAATTTTAAGACTATTGTGTGTTATTATTTTCCTCTGTATATTAAGTTCAATTATGTAGATTCTAGCTATTCCGCTGGGAAATTTATAAGGATATCGCAAATAGATTTATTTCGTTGCCGCCGCGATTTGGGCTCTACTTTTCACTTACGATCAGGTGGAGTGGAGCCACTTTATTGTGCTTGTGCCAACATAAAAATAAAAAAAATCCTCCACCTCTAAATAAAATATCACAAAACAGTACCTTATCTACATTATGATAACGTCGTTGTTTATAATGATAATGGTAGGTATGGGATCATTCATTCATTACATCACACCTCAAGGGGAAGGGAGGGGGTCCACAAAATGAGACATATCGTGACAGGGGGGAGGGAGTTCTATGTTTGTGACGTCACAATCCTCATATACATAAATACATGAACATAAAATAATAGAAAATCCAAAATCCTTGGACGGAGGAAAAATAGATTTGTCTTTTCGTTGATTTTACAAATCATTTTAAGCAACCTTTACCTTCTTAAACTACAAATCTACATTTGACGTCACACTAAGGGTAGGGTGTAGTTAATTGTGAGGAAGTGTGACAATGGGGGAGGGAGGGGTCAAAAAATCATAAAATCGGTGTGACGTAATTAATGGATGATCCCTATTTCATTAAGAAGATCACATCGCTAAGCAGTGCGCTGCTGTAATGATTTTTTATCTGCATTAAAATAATGTTTTTTTTTTTCATTATTAAATGTGGCAAAGAATAACGTCACGCTTGCACTATTTAGATGGTTTTATTTAATAACAATAAAAAAATGTCATTTAGTTGTTGTCGAAACTATCTTGTAGGCAACTGTACATAGCTAGTAGGTACGCATAACGTACGTACGCATTAAAAATAATTGTATCTTCCTACACTCGCCTTTGCTTCGTTTAAAAAAAAAACACTCGCTTATTTATCCTGCTTACCATTACGCGACAATTACATAAATCATTATTACATCGTCATCGTGTTTGTAAACAAACTAAATCATGTCGCGTGCTTCAAGCAAAAACAAAACAGTCTAGACTATCGGAAAGTACCGGGAAATACCTATTCCCCAAATTACAAACTTCCCTTTGTAATTACGAACAGCGCTGGCGCATACGAAAACGAATAGTTCAGAGTTTGGCCGCCGGTAAAGTTATGTTTGTGCAAATGGGTTTTTTATAGGCGTGTATTTGGTAGACATTGTAATGAGTCATTCGACTCGATTCAGCTGTATTTGTGTTTGTGGTCGCGAACTAACTGCACGTTTGTTTTCGGATCAAAACAGTCGTGATATTTTGTCGTATCAAACACTGGATTTAGTGAAAAAATTGGTGTCTTAAAGGAGTTAGTGGGTATGTAATTGCTTGTGAAAATAGATAAGGATATGTCGGTGCATAGCATGAAAAACTTGATAACAATAAATCTTGATCAAGATGAAAAGTAGAAGGAACTTGAATTTGTCATATACAGGGTGATTGGTAGACCGATGCAAAGCTTTAAGGTGAAGTAAGTTTAGACCATTTAGAACCATTTAACCCTTAAATGCTTGTTGATGTATATATGCATCATGTATTTTTGACTGACAGCATGTCAGAATTAAAATTTGAATAAATCTTTGTCAAGGTCATGCATTTAAGGGTTAAGTCATTGTTGTCTTTGACGAAGTCTGACTATTTTTTAACTATTTTTTTGGTGTATTTGGACGAAATACCCAAAATTTAAAATATACTGCTAATTTTTTACCAACTTAAGCGAAAAACGTACTATTTTTAAATTTTATTTAATTAATGTGTAGGTAAACAATCTAAGAAAACAAAATAAAAGCTTCTATTTCATAATAGTTTTTTTTACAGAATTTTGATATTCATAATTCAGAATTGAAAATGTTAAAATACCATTGAAAACGAAGTGTGATTTGTTTTGTTCAAGCATTTTAGAAAACATACTTAATTATCGTTTTTTTCATTTGAGATATCATGAACGTAGATATCTCACCAGACATTGAAATTAGGACTCAAAAACTAATTTTAGGTAGTAAATTGTGAACCTGAGACAGAATAAACTTACCAACATTTTATTTTAAAATTGTAAAAAAATTGATGTTCGACCTGGATGTCCCGATTTCTAATACAGGAACAGGCATGGTTTTTGTTATTTTTAACTTCATTTCCGGCTTGTTTTTTTTATAAACATTTTTAAATAAAATGCTTGTTACTACCTCAGGTTCTCAATTTTCTCACTCAAATTAGTCCTTAAGTCCTAAGTTCAATAACTGTTGATGAAGATATCTGCGTAAATGATACCTCAAATGAAATAGCGATAAAATATGTTTTTTAATAGGTTTGAACAAAAAAGTCACGCTTCTTTTTTTTAATAAATGATGTTAAAAGTGGTATTTAAACATTTTCAATTTTGGATCAAGAACTTCAAAATTCTGTGAAAAAAACTTTTATAAACAGAAGCTTTTATTATGTTTTGTTAGATTGTTTACATGTTACTTTAATTAAATTAAATAAAAAATAGTACGTTTATCGCTTAACTTGGTAAAAAATTAGCAGTTCATTTTAATTTTGGGTATTTTCTCCAAAAAATTAATAAAAAAATAGTCAAACTTCTTCAAAGACAACAATGGCTTAAATAGTTCTGAATGGTCTATACTTACTTCACCTTAAAGCTTTGCATCGGTCTACCAATCACCATGTATATAAAATTGATTTTCCTTTGCAAAAATATCTTCTTCACGCCATGCAATGATATGGCAAGCTAATGTATAACATTTTTTTTTGAGAATAGTCACTGCACGATTTGTTACTGACGTGAATATTTTTTTATTTTAATTGGTGAAATAAAAATCGTTAGAAGATCGTACTTACTTCACCTTAAAGCTTTGCATCGGTCTACCAATCACCATGTATATAAAATTGATTTTCCTTTGCAAAAATATCTCGAGTTAAGTATCAAGTTCTTCACGCCATGCAATGATATGGCAAGCTAATGTATAAAAATTTTTTTTGAGAATAGTCACTGCACGATTTGTTACTGACGCGAATATTTTTTTTAATTTTAATCGTTGAAATAAAAATCGTTAGAAGATCGTAAAGAGTGTCACATAAATTAGAATAAAATAATTAAGAGGATCTATTATTTTTTAATTCTGTTTATCATTATTTAGGAATTCTCCAATGTCCTATTCGTATTCAAATAAATTTAATGTAAAAAAAAAACATAATTATTTGGTTACTCGTTTTAGCTGGAAATGTTTCTTTATTGAGTGTGTCGGGAACTAAATTACATAAAGATGTAAGAATTTAAACCATACAAAATGATATGTATTTTACAATAGCCCTCTAAATGAGAAAATAAAATACTGACAATAGTCGCAGGAAACGGTCACTGTGGCAATCATTGTAGGAGGCCTATGTTCAGCAGTAGATGTTTTTTGATGATGATGATGTTAGAACGCTTAGAATGAAATGCTCGTATAGATGAACAGTTGAGCATATTCAAGGTAATAAGGCCAGTAAGTAGTTTAATAAATATTTCGTTTTGTTTTTAGGCCGAAAATGTGTCCCAAGGAGAAATGCCTTTACTGCAGTCCTGCCGTGGTGACCTGCTTTATACTTGGTATCCTAAATGCGGTGAGAACATAATAAAAACATATTAATTATGCGATGGATAACTTACGTACCTACTAGTATTATAATCTTTCATCATACAATGTAATAATTATGATAAAATCAAGTGCAAAAGAATCCTCTTTCATATATGTAATAATTATATGTTATGACTTTCTTATTTCACAGAATTAAAGTGCACAGGGATATATTTTTGAGCATTTTTATATACAACTTATTATGCCTTTGAGTGAACGTAAGATGTATACAAATGACTTGGACCCTATAATTCGAATTGTTCGTTTTGAATACATATATATTTTATTTAATGTATATGTATATTAAATAAAATTATAGTGTGTAAATATAATATGAGTGATTAATTAAATCTGGTACACTTATCACAACAAAATATTTTTTTGAAGATTTTATCATTTATAGTGGCATTGTAGCTGTCAACATTGTTATATAGGTATCACAGTATTGACAGCCGCTGTTGGTAATTACCTTTCAACGAGCGTATAAGTATTATATAGTGTGTAAATCTAATACGGGCGATCAATTAAACCAGGCATTGGATTCATTAGTGTGATCATGGATTACAAGGTTTTTTTTAAAATTACTCTTAATTATGACCCCACAGATTTTTTTTTAAATTATCGGAGCAGCAATGTAGGTACTAACATTTGGTATTGTTGACATGGCAGTTATGTCATCTGCTTTTGAAATTAGCTGTCAACTAGTGTTTAACTCGCGTAGGTTGCTTTACATTGCGCGCCGAATTATTTTGTAGGTATGGAAAAATTTGATGCTCTTATTTTAAGTAAAAGTCATTTCAAAGTACTTATTATGTCGTAAACTAACACCCGTTAAAAGCTTCGCCCGTATTAGACTTACACCCTGTATAAAATTAGAATGCAACTATAATTTTATATGCACACCTACGAAATAAATCTGTATGTAGGTACTTATTATGTCATAATTTTAATTAGCCACCGGTAAGAAATAGTAACGCTTGAATTAAATTTACACTACGTGTAATAGTTTCTTTATATTTTTTATTGTTTTTTTAGTAAAAATAATTATATTTAAATGGTTTCCAGATCGCTAACGGCATAGTCCTGGTGGCCTACATCTTTATAGGACTTCTATTTTTAGTAATTTACTTCGGCGCTATGTTAAACGGCAAGCGTGAGTATCTGTATTTTATAAAATACACCCGTTTGTTTTATATGACTGGTCAATTGCTATTTATTGAATTTTTACATTATAGTTATAAGCATTTTGTTTTTAATCGTAAAATAAATATACTACTGTGTATCTAATAAAAATGTGGAGGGGGTCAAAATTCTTTTCGTTGTCTTATTTTGTCCCTAAAAAACGTGACGCAGTGGTGATTTTTGTATGAGATGTTGTTTGGTTTTCAGTATCTGATGTAATTGGCGTAGAAACTTTAGGTTCATGGAGCCAAATGGAGAAATGCAAGTGCACCGGGATTTTTTTATATACTGAGTCGAAACATCAACCGAAAGCGTGACAGAGTCGTATGAAACAAGACAACGAAAAGAATTTTGACCCGGGGCTTATTTACCCCCTTATTCATAAACGTCTCCCAACTTAGCAAGCCCCTAAGTATTATTTTCTTATATAAATATTGGTAAGACCGAAAGGGACAAACAACAGACTCTACAGACTACTCTATAGATTATATAAGCTATTTGTTTTTTTTTTCTTTTTGTTGATAGGTGGTGACCGCTTTAAGCGCAGTATATCGGAAGACGACTCTTGGATTCCTCATGAATATTGGTTTATAATAATATTTTGGATTTCGCTTCCAACATTCATTTTCTCCGTATTATTGTGTCATGGGATTAAAAAGGTAAACGTAGTACCAATATTTAAAACTACGCCCTTTCATTTGATATAGGTGTGACATGATACAGTTAGGAAAACTTTTTTTTATATTTCTAATTTATCAATTTTAAGCAAAATAAATGTATCTTGGTCATTCTCTCATCATGTATACATCATCACATCATCAGCCTATGATAGTCCACTGCTGGACGTAGGCCTCTCCTATTAACTATGCATATAGATGCATTAGGAGGTAAATGCCCTTAATCGCCACGCTAAGCGGATTGGCGATCGCAGCAATGTGTCCACTATGATGAAGCTGCTGGCCTGCTGCCCATCATCAATCTTTTATCAAATAATGGTCAGTGACACTTCAATCCCTTAGTCGACTCTTTCGACACGCGCAGGAGGAGTTGGGTGGTGACTAATGTATTCTTACTGCTGTCACCACACGGCCAACATCATATAGACCTCATCATCATCATCATCATCATCAGCCTATGATTGTCCACTGCTGGACGTAGGCCTCTCCTATTTACTATGCGTATAAACGCATTAGGAGGTAAATGTCCATAATTGCCACGTTGCGCAAGCGGATTGGCAATCGCAGTAATGTGTCCACTATAATGATGCTGCTGCCCATCATCAATATTTATCAAATAATGGTCAGTGACACTTTAATCCCTTAGTCGACTCTTACGACACCCGCAGGAGGAGTTGGGCTGGTGACTAATGTATTTTTACTGCTGTCACCACACGGCCAACATACACCTAAGGCACATCATGTTATAAGGTCATGATTAAAGGTGTCTATTTGTTTTTAGCGTCGATGGAGGCTGGTAAAGGCATATTTTATCTACGGCTGCATCATAACCGTGATCGTGTTCGTAGCTTCAATGGTCCAGCTTTTCAAGATGCACTGGTTTCAACCGGGGTTCGCTCTATGGGGATTGCTGGCTTGTGGTAAGTAGGACTGCAAAGTGCCGGAACTAACCTGCTTTAAAAAGTAAAATACTGGAAATAACTTGCGACCACGCACTGGACGGCCCAACGTGGGAAGGCCCCCCACAAGATGGAGCGACGACCTGGTAAAGGTTGCGGGTGTCCAATGGATACGGATAGCTCACGACCGATATTTGTGGAACTCTCTGGGGGAGGCCTATGTCCGGCAGTGGACGTCAATTGGCTGATGATGATGATGAACTTGCAAAGTGACAGAACATCTTGGCATTTCACCGTAAAAATAACTAAGGTCAATGTCACCGGGTAAAAGATTAGGTACCTTTAATAGTTTAAAATAGTAGATTACATGCCAAGGCCGTTTAAGTGGGAAATGTCTCGGATGACGTGTAATCCGTGTTCGCAATCCGCAAACATGTGATCTGAGGCTTTCCCATTTTACGGCCAAGGTAGGTGTGTATACTATTTTTCTGCTAACCGGAGCTGGCAGTGAAAGTGTTGTTTGCCGGCCGGCCGGAGAGCAGAAAAAATATTATTATTTGGTAAATGTTGCTATACCAAGTGAATCTGCGACAAGTTGATTGGAATTAGGGTCAATGCGGGTAAGACCGTCTATCAGGAAAGTCCATCTACCAACTGATTTCCGACCCTAATTGAAAAGTACAAGACACATATGAATGACTTTACTTCAAAATAAAATATGCCGGACTTAGCTACACTGATCTTAGATATTCCAGAAAATTGTTTTAGTACTTAATCATAATTTATCTATTTTCAGTTCTTCACTCTCTATTCCTTCTTCTGGTGCACAAAACACAAGCCACGCTGTCCGAAGACGCCATGTTTTGCAAACACAAGCGATTGAATCAAGACGACAGTACTGCTGACACTACGATTAGTTACTTAAGTTTATCTATTTGAATAAGGAAACTACCTATTCAAAAAGTTTTTTCTCCTAAAATGTTCGAAGTTTCGCTCCGTATATTTATCAGCAGTGTTATTCACTAAGGAAACCGCCTTGCTATCAGCGCTGTGTCAGCGCTGCGGCAGCGTCCAGCCTAAAAATGGTATTCACTAATGCACTTTAAACGACACTAGCCCTCGGCGACGAATGCCTCGTGAGCTGGAACTACACTGCGTCGAGAGTTACCGCCTACAGTTCGACGACGAGCTGTTCTACGTTAGTGAATACCGTTTTTCGCAGCGCTGCGCTCGACGTCGAAGTGAAGGCTGTCTCGTCGTCGAGCTCGTTGACGAACGCAGCGTCGAATGTGTGAATAAGAGAATAGCATAGCAAGAGCTTTTTAAGATTTTTGTGTGAACGAGTCACACGAGAGTTTTGTCACCTTGTTATTGTTTGTACTTTTGTAGGTACGATTATATCCAGTTAGTCAACTAAACACGGTGTTTCGTAAGTCACTTATAACCTCGCACACACCGTATACATAAGTCATATTGAACAACTTTGGGTATAGGCTCAAACAGCTCAAATTTTCTTATACAAAATGTCGAGAACACGTAACCAATAAGTAAAAAAAGTTTATTGTCACGATTTCGGCGAAACACCGTGTATAAAACGGCAATTTTCTGAAAAGAGAATGATATAGATTCTGACAAGCAGAATTTAGTTAATTAATTGTCTATGATTAAAAAATAAGCAAAGTAGGTTGGTGTTAATACTTTAATAGTTTAAGTGATCTTTAAGTGATAGATCGCAAAATTTCCCAGGAATTTGATTAAGTACTGAATTTAATAAAACCTGAATCTCACAAATGGGCCAACTCTGCAACGAGAAGAATAAACCATTTACAATTATTAATTCTATTTAATCTGCATTTTATTTCTCACCTTGCTGCGGCTACGGCGTCGGGCTTCTAACACTCTCGTTAGTAATATCGTACTTACCTCCTTAGATGCACAATGTAATTGGCATATTAGTTAATAAAGAATTTTCAGACATAGTGAAACGTTATTTTTATTTTCCATTATATTTTAGAATTATAACTAACGTAAGACTCAACCATATTTAAATATTTATCAAATGGGTTACTCACGTGATTTAAGTCGATAATTGCTCGACATGTTTCGAACCATTTAGAGGATCCTCATCATGGAGTACTCGCGACCAAAGCCCGACGTGTACAATGTACATACATTATATTCCATAAATGACATGGCTTATTTAAATAACAAAAAAATACCACGGGGCATCTTTCACATATCGACCTAGCCCCACGGTAAACTCAAGGCTTGACATGTGGATACCAAGCGACAATATTATACACCGTATTTTTAGTGATTTCCGTTAAATTTAAGGGCAGCTATTTAGGTCAAAAATAATCTATTTCTCTAAGAAACTAGTGTCTTAACTCTTACTGTTATTGAAATATTAAAAAAATAAATTTAATGACTGAACAAGTGTATTACATCCTATTGTTACTTATTTTGACATGTGCCGTCAGCAGCCGTCAGTCGCCTAAGATCTTATTCATAAGGTTCTCTCACACTTACCATTACAATTCTTATGTATGAAAACGAAAAAAAAAATTTACGAAATTAACAAAAGCCGATATACCAGGCAACTTCTATTAATGTCCCAAGTAACCTGTCCAATTTAACGGAAATCAATAAAAACACGGTGTATACAGGGTGGAACAGAACGACAATCCTTCGCGCTACCGGCCGAGTCTACCAACCATTACGATGAACTTTCAATATAGTACTAACATCGAAATATCTTTAATAAAATTTACCCCTCTACAAAGTGAGAGATTTCCAATGTACTTTTTCGATGTTGGTCCCATACTGAAAGTTCATCGTCAGGGTCTCTACCAACAGTACCAACTAGGCTACGGAGGCTGACAATCTTTAATTTTATTTTCCAAGGTATTCCTTCAATAACAAATGCTGCCATTCGGGGATAGGTAAGTAATTAGTTAATTACTAAGGTAGATAGTGTTATTACCCATTGATATTGTTTTAGGGTTCCGTAGTAAACTAGGAATCCTTATAGTTTCATCTCGCCGTCTGTCTGTACGCAGCATCTTTGGCCGTTAGTACTAGAAATTTGCAATTTGGTACTGGTATACATATTAATTCGTGTTCTGGAGTGGAGACCGCGTCTTGGTAAACGTAGCGTGGGACGCCCTCCGGCTAGATAGCCGATCATCAGACCGAGCTCTGTGGCGTACCTTGGGGGAGGCCTATGTCCAGCAGTGGACTGCAACGGGCTGATGGTGATGATGATGATACATATTAATCACGCCGACAAAGTGATGGAATGATATATATAAAAAAAACACATTCAGGTATGTCCCCTACTCGTAAAGTGGGGACGATTTTTTTTATTTTGTGGTAAGCCTATAGGTATAGGGTATCGTTATTAAAAAAAAAGGCCCCAAAGAAAGTTTAATTCTAATGTCATTATTTTCGGAGATAACCGCTCCAGAATAAAAAAATGTGTCCGTAACTTTTGATTAGCGGGTCCAAAAAGCATGAAATAACCATGAATGGCTTATAGAATATAACTATAAGGATTCCTTGTTTACTACGGACTAACCCTGAAGTACACGCAATGGGTAACACTAAATGTAATAAAAAATATAGAACATTAAGAACATACGAAAGGTTTTGGTTACTGAAGTTACATTCTTCTGGTTTTACGCAGCCACGGTTTTAGTATCTGCGGAGTGCAGCCCTACCGCAAACTTTGAAATCCGCAAATTTCGAATATTTGCCTCTCTGTCACTCTTATGAACTCATCGTTGGAGTGACAGAGACAAATCTGAAGATTTTTTCTGAAGCTACTTTTTGAAAACGTAGGCTCACAACCACACCCACACATCTTTTGGTCATCACAATATACTAATGTTTTGATAAGGTTCACTAAGTTCGAAGAACGAGACTGGCTTCCGGGAAATACCTGTTGTTTACAAACATTTATGTACCTAGAAACCAAACAAAAATGGCCTGTAGACAGCGTTACCTTACCGCATAAAAAGAGGTAACTGGCTGATATATCGCTTGCGGTTGTCATTCCCGGTTCAGTATATGCCATCAATTCCAGCGTTAGACCAAATGCAGCAATGTAATGCGATTCACAAGAAACATTCGCAATGATGTGCACTCGCTATTAAAGTTAGGTATAAGGCAGTGAGCTAAATATAGTCTGGGTCTGGGGAATGCCCCACTCGCAATTTTTTTTGCAACATGTTTTGGTGGCGGCATATTAAACTCTCCTTAGTCATGCATTTTGCCAGTTGCATTCGCGTCAGCAGACGTGGTGCATGTTTCACGACTGAATGGACAAATTATGGTGTTTAAGTTGCAAGTACGGTGTTTAGTGGAAGAATTTAAGTGCGCTTTGTAAAGTAGGTAAGTATTGGATGCGATGAAGTAGTATTATGTTATAAGCCTCAGAGCGTTTTATATTACAGACGTAGACTCGTGTTTTTAAATGAAAGTAAGCCTTTCCGTGTTGATTAAAGATAATATAGATTTCTGTACTTCTGTCAAAAACGTGAATAAGTAGTATTGTAAACATTTCATTTATAAGTACTTCTCTCTGAGTATAATGAGTGTAAACAGTATTCAGTACCTAGTAGTCTTGAAACAAATTACATTAACCTACTATAATTGTTTACAACGGAGCCTACCCATTCCAGATAATTCTAGACTAAAAAAAAACGCTGTCAGGTTTGTGACAAGAATTATGGATTTTTTTCAGTTTTGTATGTCTAAACAATTAATTTTATACTTAAAGTCTGCCTCCGTAGATCAGTTTTAGTGACCCTGGATGTAGGTACAGTCACGTTTAAAAACATATCGTCCATTAAATACAAAAGCGACACAAGTCAAAAAATTACTTTTTACAGGGGAGCTGTTTAAAGATTTTGTATTCGTTTTTTGTTCACAAAATTTTTTTACAGCATTAATATTATATATGTCATATATCAACTTGTAGGTATTTTAACCCTCTTTTGATGTGTTTGGTTATTAGAAAGTAATATGTGCTGTGCAAGCTTTTATGAGCGTATACGTCCGTTTTGCATAAAAAAAATAACATTAACTCTGAATTTTTTTTTCCATCAAAGGCCACAAACACAAAAAAATAAGCAGTTATTTCATTTAAATCATACATAAAATCATGTCTTAAACATAGAAATACTGTTTTTTAACAAAACTGAATCAGACAAAACTTTTTCTTACTGTTTCTTTACTTACATATAGTCAGAACATGTTTATAGGTACCGTAAACCGGGGTTACTTTGATTAATTTTAACTTTGGTTACATATTTTGATAAATTTAACGGACGTACTAGTTTAAAATTCAGATATAATTATCGGTTTTCTTCAAGAATCAACCTGCTACATAAAAAAAATGTGGTACCTTTAGTTAATAAATATAAAATAAATACAACGCGATCAAAGTTATATTGTTGAGAATGGAATGAATACTTTGATACCACTTATTTTTACTATAAACTGGAAATAGCCCACCTAAAAGCACGTAAATAATAAAAATCGGTTAAGTACATCCTTAGTTATTTGTTTTTTCTATGTGTATTGTATTTGTGTGATGGTTACTATGATCCCATACTAAATGATCCAAATTGATATGTTTTGACGGTTTACTAGTTTCTTCATTAGAATTGATGCAAGAACTTAATTTTTGCCGATACAAAAGTATATCTTTCAATATTTAATTGCAGAGATAATAAGTCTTTCCTAAAAATCTACTTATGATTAGTAATAATGTAACAATTTTTTTTTCTAGACGACATGACAGTTTAGCGCTAGTACTTGGGTACTACCTATGTAGTGAAGCAATAGGCATGATGACTCTCAACAAGTCAAGTCAACATCTTTTTTCGATTTTTGAAAGATTTACATGAAATACACAAAAGTAACGTCACGTTTGTATACTACACTTATATTTTATAAAAGTTCTGTACAATAATGACTGCAGTCTATATTTTAGTAATAATTTACTCGTGTATGATGCCGTGCATAATATCTAATAATTTATTTTAAAAACAGTCATCATCCCTATGTTGGCATTCCCAAAAGTGAAAAAATAAATACTAATAATATAAGTTTTTAGATTCGTTAAAACATACAACGGGGTTAGATCTTTGTTTGTTTTACTTGTATTGTATACAAATAATATAATACGAAAGTATGACAACTTTATAATCCGAAGTTTATGCCATTATTGTTTCTTCGTAGTCGGAATTATAGGTACACAAAATTCACAGTCATCTTCCACACAATCTCTAATATACTTTTAAGTAAAACGAACACAATACAAAGTACCACGTTTTACAATTACTGTTTTTATAAGATGTATTGTATTTTTTAAGATTTCATGCAAAAGATACTCAATTATTCAATCTGGTACATTTATGGATTTTAATATTATACTGAATTAAAAACGGTTGTAAATGTAACAATGTTTTTTGAAATTCAACATTCCGTATTGCGGCGCCTTTGTTTATTAAGAAATCTAAACCATACATATTTACTTTATTCAAAACAGCATCATGTATAAATATGGCTCCTGTGATTGATGCATTCGAATACATTTTTAATTCAAAAAGATTGCAAATCCTAATACGGCAGTTTTGATGAATGAAAAATCTAATTTAAGAGGATATTTTAAAATTAAAGCTGCCACATTCCGTTTTGAGACTCCTTTTTATATAAAGAAACATAATATTTACGTATTTATTTTATTCAAAACGGCCACATCTACAAATATGGCACTTTTGCTTACATATTTTTTAACGTAATCACTTATTTTTTCGTTTCATGGCACTTTTTCACAAAAATGTCGTGCGTTTTGGTCGACAGTCGAGTCGCAACTGACAAAATGGCAGTTTAGCACTGAAATTAGTCTCGAAAGAGCGATAGTGCAAAAAGGGCACCTGCATAATTTTGATACTTACTAACGTCAACTCGACAGGTGTCTTAGTTTCACGTAAAATATTAGTGCTTATAATGTCGTTTTTGCAATAAAATCATTTTTCACGGTTTTTGAGTTGTGTCGCTTTTGTATTTAATGGACGATATATACATACATTTCAGAACGTGTGCCTGTCGCATAAAAATGAACTTCGTTAATATATTTTTGGAGTCGACCGTACCAGGCTCAAAATAGTATTTGAAACAAAAATTAAAAGCTTCGGCTTCAACGGATATCTCCACGACCCCATCATCTGACCCCGACTTGGTGCAAACGGGATCATCTCGGTCTGTTTTGAAGTCTGTACAAAAAAGGATTAGGTATTGAAATTGGTTAGCGTGATATTGAGTTATTCGTCCATTTGTCGTAACACATCACATCATCAGAAAATCATCACATCACCAGCCTATGATAGATAGCTATCATAGGCTGATGATGTGATGATTTTCTGGCTATCCTGTATTTATATTTGTTTATTCTATTTAAGTTTTTTTTTTAGTTCCAAGATGTATCGGGGTAAATATATACAGTGCGTCTCCATCAAGACGGTCTGTTTCGTGTTGGCTATTATAAATGCGGTAAGCGTATACTTATTTTAAAATAAACTTCCTCAAATTATAAATATTGGATGTCATATACCAAAGAAAAAACGACGAAGATCACCAACGTCCTAGGTGGGAAACGAACCCACGTGCTCAGCTTTCGTGGCTGATGCCTGTACCGTTTGGCCACTCGGTCTTAGCAACCACCAGTCAATTTTCTCAGGTATATGCAATCCCTTACAAGGCTAGGCGCCTTTGACCATATTCTAAGGGCAAGCAATACATGCATGATCCTCCTAGACCAGAACCAGAATACTTTTCAGTTATCTAGAATAGCTTGAGAGCTAGTGCTGCCAACTAATTTAAGTTATTGTGAAAACTCAAATCCAGTAGTCAATAAATAATTTGATTTGAGATTTCACAATAACTTCAATTAACTTCCTCGCTAGTTCTAGTAAAGTATTCATAATATAATATAATGTAAGTTTAAGTATAAGAGACAGAGCGTAGGACAAATGCATTATTCCCTGTTATTAACAATATTTATCTATATGAGGTACCTAATATATTATTATAATTATTTTCTAGATCGCTAATAGCCTGATCTTGATATGCTGCTTCGTCATAGGAGTCATGTTAAGAAATGGGTCCATGAAAATAGGTAAGAAAGTCCAAATAGTGTAACATAACATAACATAAGAGACAAATAATTTATCACTATTATATTAAACATCGTCTTTCACTGGCAGACTATAATAAATGCATTCATAAAAAATGCAATCATGCGAATGAGAAATATTTTTCAAAATATTTACAGTGTAGGTTTTTTTAATCAGCTTATATTGGCCTTTCCCTGAAATTTATCATTAGATCCAAGACACATTTAAATTGTTGTTAGTTTCGTTTGCAGAGAATTGTAGAAAACCAATTTTTCAAAAACACCTAAAACGTAGTAATACAAGTTTTTTAATCAGGGCTTGCTATTTTATCTCCATTTCATTAGTTATTATCTAAGGAGTCATCTGACGATAAAGTTCCATGTTTTTTGGATTGGGTACAAACTTCAGAGAAATTCCAATATAATCTGTTGTTAAAAAAGGTTCACTTTTACTATAAATACACATTTTTTTTAAATATTTTTGTATACCTACATAGGTATACAAAAATATGTAGCATGTTTCCAGTATTTTCTATGAAAAAAAACCACCTAGAGCTACCACGATCTACTAACGGATTCAGTTTAGGACCTAAACTGTCAAAAACCGAGAAGCCGAACCTAAACTGAAGCATTTAAAAGGTCATGGTAATTTTAGATCATCCATGACAATATTGTAATTTTAGATCATTACCTATGAAACTGGCGTTTTATATGGAGAATTTGGTTTAAAGTCTTTTTTTTCATAGAATTTTACGTATATTTTTTTCATGTCAAAATCAAAATGAACCAAATTTTGCCAGTAATATTAGACACTTCTAAGACGTGTTTTATATACCTCTATTTCTTAAAACAAGGTACTATAATACATTTACACCTATTTCAAACTCAAACACATGAACCGGCAGCATATGGCAAGTATTAAAGGTTATTTTAGAATATCACTTAAGGAAAAAATACAATTATTAGTGTGAAAAAACCCTTGTTACATATTCCACTGCTAAAAACAAAAAATATACCTAAGTTACTCTTTACATAATAAAATTAGGGACCAACTAAACTCTATGACCCAAAACGCTAATTTCATAGGTAATGATGACCCAATATTTCGGTCAACGGTGTTCATTACCATCACCACTTTATTTACCGTTTTATAAAAGCAAATGAGACTATTATGCCATAATAGCAGACAAACATGCGTCTGCTACAAGATATTCGAAATTTACTCCTGTATTTATACGCAGTTCGTCAATAATTTGGGAATGGTAATGACTTGATTGTTGCGACTGAATAATCGCATAGAACTACCCTCAACAGGTCGTACCCGCTTCAAGCGCTGCTACGGTTATGACCCCAGAGCAGATTACGAGTATGATATTCCTATGGTGCCTGTGGTGTCTGTTGGAATCCTCCTCCTTTTCATGATGTTTTCGTTCCTGACATTGCTCTTCTCCGTGTTATTGTGCTATGGGATCAATAAGGTAAGTGATATTAGTCACTCCGTCAGCCTTGTTGGTAACTTAGTAGTGACCCTGCCTACAAAACTGGAGGTATGGGCTGGGCATTATTTATTTATCACAAATATGTGTTCCTTGATCGTGGCTGTCTATGTATTTAAGTATCTATACACTGTACAGGGCGTCCCAAAGTTATGGGACATGAAGGAGAAGTACCTTAAATATCGTAGATTGGATATTTTGCTGAAAGAAGACTTTATTTTATTAAGAAAATTAAATAATACTACATTAAAAAAATGTTGCTTTTTCTAGGCATCGAACCTACTTTAATACGAAAATTTTTCGTAATTTTAGAATGCCATCCGAAAGAATGGTTAAAAAATAAAAACTTTTCTTAAGAAACATAGTATCTAAAGCTAAAAAAATAACCAAAAAAGTTTGGTTCAAAATTCAAAAAAAAATGTAGTTGGTTTGATTTCCGGGTGAAGCAAGTAATTTTTGGAAAAAGTTTGAATGCAGAATTACTAAATTTTAAAAATAATATAAAGTTTTATTTCAGCATAATACACTATCTATGATATTTAGGGTAGGTACCTACTTCCCCTTCATGTCCCATAACTTTGGGACGCCCTGTATATATCGTTGCTTGGTACCTTCACAAACCATAATTGAGCTTACCGTGTGGGACTAGGTCGATTTGTGTAAGATGTCCCAAGATATTTAGTTATTAGAACGCACCGAGTCAGAAGCCATCCGATACTTGTACTTCGGTAAACCTCGTTTTGATATGCTTATGGGAAACCATAAACGAGGTCTCTTTCAGGCTTGGCTTAGTGTGTCTTTATATTAAGTATATTTTGTCCTTGTATAGGTATTTGTGCAATTTTGAGATGTTAATTAAGCATTCAATTTCAATTTTAAAGTGGCTTTGAAAATAAATAAATGAACCCCATTTAATTATCTACTCTACAGGGTGAAATTTAAACCGTGAATGGTAATATGTTTTTCTAGCTCTATAAACAACTAACAATTAAATGCCCCACAAGTTACTCAAAAACAGACTTTTTTTTTTTCAATTTTTTGGGGCTTGGGTTTTTGTATTTTTTGGCTTTAGAATATCAAAACGGATTATTAAGACAAACTAATAGAATAATGTAAATTACCTCTTCAAATTGAAGTAATTAATAACGCCAATTTTGTCATTTCGTTAAAAATTAAATAATATTCATTACATTTATCGTAATATTTTCTTCGGTTACCGCGAGGATTACTCATGAAATAAAACTATGAAAACGGATAAACTCGCGTATATTAACTAATTTTAACTTCATTCCGACGTTTCGAACACTTTACAGGGTTCGTGGTCTGCGGATGACGTAAAGTGTTCGAAACGTCGGAATGAAGTTAATATACGCGAGTTTATCCGTTTTCATAGTTTTATTTCATACATTTATCGTTTTAAATAGCCTAAATAATCGTTATAATTTCTTAGAATCACCTTAAAATTTTAAAAAAAGCCACAAAAAATAACATGACTATTTCTAAGTAACTTGTGGGGCATCTAATTGTTAGTTATTCATAGAGTTAGAAAAACATATTACGGTTCACGATTTAAATTTCATCCTGTATAAGCGACAATATAAAGGCTGATTTTTATTCACCTGTCAAACGTTAGGGGGTTAATTCAATATTGATGAACTTTTACTATGGAAACGACATCTGATTCGAGACAAAGAATCTGATGTTCCATACAAACCCTGAGATACTTATTTAGTGGCCGGAAATTATGAAATAGGTATAGATCGAGAAACATATAAATTGAATGTTTATTTTTACTATAATGTAGGTAGAAAGTTACCAATTTGTATTTCACGAACTAGGTATATATGATTTTTTTTCTCGAATCGGTTGTCGGTTCCATAGTAAAAGCTCGATTTGTGTATCTCTGTCATGTTTTTTTTGCAGCGCCGCCCTGGAGCGGTAATGGCGTATTTCGTCTACGGCTGTGTGATGAACGTTCTAGTGGCAACGGCTTCAATAGCCCAACTCACCACTGACAAGGATATGGTGATGGGTTTATGGGGGGTGTATGGTGGCATCACTTGCGGTGAGTACTGAAACTGCTGGATATATGTACACTCTACTACAACAAACCTACATTATCTGTTACAATTATAAGGCTGGGTTTCTTCTTTGTCTAGCCCATTTCCCAGAAATTCTTGTTGTTCTTACATAATCAGATTGAAAAGCTTGATTATAACACTATTGTGTACCTACAGTACTTTTTCTACGAGTAAAATAGATACGCTGAAATGAAGTGCAAATACTGAGGTGGCAGCTCGTTGATGTCTTTTTTGCTAACACTCCATTTGTTAAATTCATTATAGTTGCCTATAGCGTTATGTAATGAGTTTATTACAGTTGAGTAGAGAAACTCGATTTAAAATGGTATGATGTGATTTATTGGAAAACCAACAACACAGAAAACAATAGTAAAGTACATATATAACCTTAAAAATAAATAAACTTAAATAAGAACTACAACAATAAACTTAAAATAAAAAAATACAAATAAAACTACCTACCTATCAAAATCAGGCTCCAAACGGGGCCCCTTAGGCAAGGTACTCATCACGGAGTGTGATCGATTTAAATGTATATTATGATTTATGATTATAATTTTGTGTAGTGTTTTGTGTGTAGTAATTTGGTCAGTCGACGATTAGAATAATTAAATTGTCGATTTTTATTTACAGTTATTCACTCACTATTCCTCGTGCTGGTATTCAAGACGCATGCGCGACTCAAACAAGAAGCCAACTTTACCGACCACGTTCGTTTGAAGGAAGTGGACACTAAAAATGTTATTTAGTTGTAGAACCTAAGAATTTACAGTGATAAACATATTAATCGTGAAAAAATATTTATTTTAATTACTCAGATGTATTCTGGTCAGACATAAAGGTCGCGGTGGTAATAACGTCAATTAACTGAGGACTAAGTTGGTATCTTTCGCCTCGGCATTAAATTGATGGCTGTTTTTTTTTTGTTATAAAATCCTAATAAAATCAACTTTAACAACTATGTTTTTATATTTGATCCGTTTCCGTCCAAAGTAAGCTTACTTCTCGACTCTGCTTAATAATTAAGCCTAATGTCGATAAAATCTCGAAGTCATAACCAGGGTTCGGATATCTCGTAGCACGGTAAAGGTGCGTTTAAACCAAAAGCACTTCGCTGTTCTAGCGCCCGTTCTAAGAAATCAACCAATCAAGTTTTGTGTACCGATCGAATTTCGTAGAGTGGGAGGTTAGAACAGCGAATGCTCTTTTAGTTTAACCGCACCTTAAGACGTTAGAGAATCACGGAGTCGATTTTAACATAAAAGTCAACTTATACTCATACTCATCCTCATGTATCAGTCCAAAAATGCTTTTAAATACATTTTATCCACGTGTTCTATGGATATTACAAACTAGAAGCTCAGTTAAGAATATTTTTTGTTTGCATGTTTTTTACGTGATATACATCATAGTGAGGTAGTTTTTTTTCATTTAAAATATAGTTGAATTCAATTCCAAATTATATTTATTTCGTTTATAATCAAGTTTTGGAATGAGTATGTGAGTATGACTATGAGTTGATTTTTATGTTAAAATCGACTCCGTGGTTCTCTAACGCCTTACCGTCCTACGAGATATCCGAATCCGAACCCGGGTCGTAACGTTACTTCTGTCATAAGAAGGAATAGATTATCGATAAAATAATATCAACTGTCATCTGGGCCAGCTGGATGGGAGACGTAGAAACCGGATGATTTTGTTTTTCCCTAAGGGCAGCAAAGGTTTTTGGTGGGTGTCCTGTAGTGGCGTACCAGAAGAGAGGCCTATGTTCAGCAGTGGGCGATAAATGGCTGAAATAATGATGATGACGATGATGTATAGCTAGGTCATCGTTACAGAATAAAAATCGAGCTCCGCTTGCGTCCCCTTCTGAGATCTTGCTGTCAATAAATTTTACTTTAGAGTAGTAGAGGCCGAGGATTCTTACTAACATTAAAAGTAGGGAAACAAAATTGGCCGTCAGGTGTTTAATTAAATACGATATTTTTTAACTGGCTTGTTAGGGAGATCTCACTAGATTTAATTGCATGCAGAACAAGGTAAGAGAACGTGAGCAGGCGATCCCAAGCAAAGGAGAATTCTTTGACGAGCCAGAAATCGGACAAACGTGCGTCATTATTGGCAATAATTATGCACATGACTCCAAAGTTAGTTGAATAAGTAATCATGTAATAATTTTCAGAAAATTACCTATTTGACACCAATAACTATGAAAACCTTTGTATATAATAGAATAAATAAATAAATAAATAAATATCTAGGGACATCTTACACAAATCAACCTAGTCCATTATAGTCATTTCAAATCTTCGAAATCCAAGAAATGATTGGATCAATTAAATTTTGGAGTCATGTCAATATTATTGCGAACAATGACGCACATTTGTCTGATCCCTGTGACGACCTTTGCAATGCAATCTGATATACGTAGAGAGCAGGCGACAAGTCTGCAGGCTGCGTGGAGTATTATTTTTGTAACAGGAACATGTCTTTTCAAAAATCCTAATCTGTCTGTAAGCGCTGAAGAACTATTTAACTATTATTCTCATTACCACATAAAAGTAACGTATACGGGAAAAGAACAGTCAATTATATACTACCAGCTCCTTTAACATAGTAAAAGTTGTATAACCTACCAAATCACCCCGTTCAAGGTTTTCAGTGGGTACTGTAACACGATGTATACTTTATTCGGGAATGGTGAAACAGGCACTAAGCCTATTAAGTTTTCTAAACAAAAATATGTTTGATAATATATAACATTTTAACAAATCTCACGATTTTTAGGGTTCCGTAGCCAAAATGGCAAAAACGGAACCCTTGTTGTTTCGCCATGTCCGTCTGTCCGTCTGTCCGCAGCATAGCTCAGTGGCCGTTAATACTAGAAATAGTAGAAATCTGCAATTTGGTACATATTAATGATGCCAACAAAGTGGAACAATAAAAACTAGAAAAAAAAATTGTGTCCCCCCCCCTCTAACGTTTGATACTTACAGATATAGCATACAGAGCACTTTAAAATAAAACTATTTCGAACATAATCTGCCCAGCCGTTTTTAAATAGCTACGGAACCCTACACTGAGCATGGCTCGACATGCTCTTGGCCGGTTTTTCATAAATATAGTGGAAGTCCTGAATACATTATGCACGTTTTTTTCATCCATTTGGAAATTCCAGGGTGCAGCCGAATCCAGACATTCTGGGAATACCTTGTGTTTGTTTACCAACGTCGAGTCTACAAAATTATATTTGCGCATGGCTACGGCGCGGCGATCGCGCTACGTCGTGCTGATTGTACCGCAACGAATCAGTTCCGTATTTGCCCGCTAGCATAATTAAGTTTGCGCGTTTGTGCCCGGCGTATTTTTCGATAGCATGTATTATTGTTGTGTTAGTTGTATTACCCAGTTGTCGAATTGCCGGCGAACTGAGTGGATATATACTTTGCTCGGCGCAACAGAGACTTAGTCGTTTTGCAACTTGTTTAGAAGTCAGACGTATATCGAAGTTATCATTTTAAATATTGTGATTGAAAACAACAGTAATACTCTGTAAGTATTCTTAGCCAAAGCTACACCGAAGAGAATTTGCCAAAATTTGAAATTTTCCAATGGAAAATTTTTGATATTGTTCTTCGCACATTTATTGTCAACCCTTACGGCTTGTTTGACCAACTCCCGATTAAAAATTGTGTGTCAGATAAATGTTGGTTGTCCTTTTCTTTTTATATGTCTGGGGAAAAGGATAGTAATCGTTTTATTTGACGGATAGATACATTTATCTCGGTGTTATAGATCAGGCTGGAAGTCTTATTTTTGTTAGATAATATATCATTATATATTATCTAACAAAAAATAAAAAACACACCATTAACAAGTGTGCCTTGTATAAAAATACCTGACGAAATTTAATTAGAAAGTAGAAATGCATTTAAAATTAAGGTATCAGAATAGCTGCACATAGCATGCACATTTTCATGCAGGTTGCGTACGTGAAACTTTTGTTTATTTTTTAAGACCTTTCATTTAATATTTAAACTGAGTGTGTGTGATGATCAAGAAATGTTTTATTTTCAGGTACAAGATGTGTTGCAAGAAAAATCACTGCCTTAGCATTGAGACAGTCTGCCTTAGTTTCGCTATTATTAATGTGGTAAGACAATAATATAATAATTATGTCATCATCATCATCAGCCTATGATAGTCCACGTAGGCCTCTCCTATTAACTATGCGTATAGACGCATTAGGAGGTGAATACCCATAATCGCCACGCTGGGCAAGCGGATTGGCGATCGCAGTAATGTGTCCACTATGATGACGCTGCTGCCCATCATCAATCTTTTATCAAATAGTGGTCAGTGAGACTTCAATCCCTTAGTCGACTCTTACGACACCCGCAGGAGGAGTTGGGGTGGTGACAAATGTATTCTTACTGCCGTCACCACACGGCAATAATTATGTGATGTAGTTAAATATGTATTTATGTAGGTTCGGTCGGGGTCGGGCATCTTAACTAAATATAGGATGCAACGTGTGTTACCTACCAATGTCCCTTCCAAGTCCTTGGGTCAAGGGTGGTGGGGGGTCCGGGGCAAGGTGAACTAATGACCTGGTGAAGGTGATGATGATGATCTGAGTCCCTTGATTAGGCTCCGTAATAAACCTACCTACTAAAAGAATCAGATAGGACGGGATCTAGATTCCAAATTCATTAATTTTAAAATTCAAAAACTTACTATGTCACTTGGTCTTAGTAAATTATGATTTTGATAGCATTGTTTTTACTAAAATTTATAATTTCAATGTAAGGGTGTATTTAAAATAATTTCTTTTTAGTTGTAGATATTTAAAATACTTACTGCATGTTTTCCGGCTGTAAAAGATTTTCGTTTCGTATATTTTTTGGTTGATGGTACAAAACCGGGAGCTGTAGAGATCTGAGGGAGAGGCTTTGCCCAGCAGTGGGACAACCAGGCTAAAAAAACCTTTTTTTGTTTCTAGATCGCTAATGCTGCGAATCTGCTGTGCTATAGTTTGACATGGGAAACGATACTGTTGTACATCAATAGAGACGTCGTTGCCAACTGGAGTTAGTACCTGTTATATTTATACTTTTAATATTTCAGACTCATAAGTGTGCCTTTTTAGGGTCCCGTAGTAAACTTGGAACCCTTATAGTTTCGCCATGTCCGTTTGTCCGTCTGTCTGTTGGCCGTGAGTAGGGGAAGCCCGGGCAAAAGGCATAATGCGGGTAAGGGTGATTCTTAAAAAAAGTTCAGCAAAAGAAAATAAAAAAGTTTTTTTTCTTTACTGTTTTTCGCAATGTACATCGAAAGTATATACCAAAAGCATATTTTTGATGAATGTGGACAAGCTTAATACCATCGGAAAAGGCAAAAAAAATTGCATGTAAACACGGTTGTGACAATGTATGACACGGACGTGACATATTTGCAATAAATGTTAAAATTGATGTGTTTATATTCGTAATATCTTAATTTTATTATGATTAATCAATAAAATATACCAAAAACATATTCTTGATGAATTTGGATAAGCTTAATACCATTGGAAAAGGCCAAAAAACCATTTAAACACGGTTGTGACAATGTATACACGGACGTGACTTTTTCCAATAAATGTTAAAATTAATGTTATTAAATTCGTAATATCATAATTTATTATGATTAAGCAATAAAATAAAGCAACGAAATGGTTTCATTAACAGTATTTATTTGTATTTTTCTTCTAAACAGTAAATAATTATTTCTATATCCCTTTTACAAGGGTCGTCTGAAAAGTTTCTGGTCTGACAATGGAGAATAACTTTTTAAAAAAACCTCCTTGGTACTACAACCTTACTTTTTTCTGATGTTAAATGTCAAAATTGGCGGCATTTTATCGATAAGTTTTTTTTATAATTGCTGATTTCCTGAAACAATACCTACAGCATTTCTAATATGCCAGATACAAATCTTGGCTCGGTGGACAGAGATTTTCAAGAACGAAGGGGTAATTGGGGCCTATTTTGAAGAGCAAGACGGCAACTACTACTTGGCCTTGTTAAAATCATGGGAGCATCGTAGGGACAATTGTATAGCCTTACAAGAGTTACAAGAAGACTATGTTGAAAAGTAAATAAAAAATATAACACAAAACGACTTGTTTCTATGTCAGGCCAGAACAACTTTACAAATCCATGGGAAAATGGCAAAATAAAAATGCTCAATAAATAGTGTATACTGAATATTTTAAATCATCTATAATAACAGTTTAAATCCGTAGATTATCTAAATGAAACGAAAATGTCACGACCATGTGTTATATATGTCACAACCACGTACTCAATAAGTCCATGGCCGTGACGTTTTCTTCATATCGTGGTTGTGACAATTTGAGACGTGTTCGATATAACCTAAAAGCTAGCCATGATCTCACAAATCTTAATTAATTATCAGGAACTACACTGTGTGAGGTACATGTTATGTTTCAAACAATAGTGTGACATTGTTACTTACGTTTAAAAGCCAAACACGGCGTTGACGTGTTAAGGTTGTCCCTTTTTATAAAAAAATACGGAGAAATTTTTCTTGAGACACACACAACGTTCAGTTATTTGCAAATTTGACAACAACACAATGTTGCTGTTCTAAAAAAACATAAAAAGGGTTGCCAATATTAAAGACACTTTTTTACAGAGATCCGTATTTTTATAGTAACGTACATGGTCGTGACACAAAAACTACTCACACATTTTATTCTGATGTAAATCATAAATAGTAATGGTTGTTAAGATTTCTATAGTATTATCTTATAAATCAAACATTAACCTTGCATAAATGCTGTAATATTTTGCGTGAGAATTTGACAATTCACCAGAAAAAAATATTATATTTTCGAATTCGGCAATCTCACACAACACGGTCCGTGACATTTTGGGGTTAGCAATTTTTTTTTATAGCTGGCTAATAACTTTATGGCAAAAATGATGCTCTGACATGATATTAGTGGTAATTTACTACGTGAATTAATACACACTTTATATATTTTCCCACAAAATATATTCGATTCTTACATATCACAGAAAAAAATGTAAGAATAAGAATCACCCGTAAGAAGAATAATCGATTTTTCTACATATTGGTAGTAGATGGTGCTTTGACACTTGCCCATAATGATTCGGCATGCAATTGGCAACGCCATGACAGTTTGACTAAAACCATGAAAGCGCTCATTTGTTGTGCAGAGAAAAAAAAAGAATTTGTGGTGTTTTGTTACGATTTTCGCAAAGGTTTGTGCATTATTTATTTTACTGTATATATAGGGTATAATTATAACTTTTATTTGTTCAATGGCGTATTTATTTAAGTACAATTTGTTATAGTAGTTTTTTTCATAACTTACAAATAACATTTGAATTTCTTTTATCGATTCAATATTAGCACTATGGGCAAAACGAATATGGGCAAGACGGATGATTATGATGACCTATACCAACAATGGCTGCTCCCAAAACAAATAGAAAAAATAAGAAACAAAGATCGGACATCCACTCCTGTCAAAGTCAAGCAGGCTGCTAAATTTAAAAAAAGCAAACAAGAAAAAAATCACTAGTAGAATTAGCCAAAATTTCTTTTGTTAGGTTGGTGTGCAGAGAAATACACTGAACCACTGAGTGAAGACTGGATCCAGTGCAGTCATTGTAAAAATTGGGTGCATGACAACTGTACATCATATCCAGGTGTAGGCAGCTATTTTTGTGACGAATGCCAAGACTACATTCAGTTATCCTTTTTGCCCGAATGGTATATCCGTTTTGCCCGACCCCCACGGGCAATAAGGATAATTGGTACTTTTTTATTTTAGTTATTTTAATAGAAGAAATCGTTTTAGTTTTTTTATTTTTTTATAGCTGTTTCCAAAGTTTATGAAGCAAAGTACAAAATAAAAGTAATAAAAGTTATATTGATTATGTCCTAGTACTTTATTTTATCACTTTCCCTTAACATATGCGTTTTGCCCGGGCTTCCCCTACTAGGAATCTGCAATCTGGCACAGATTTTGGTACATATTAAACCCACCGACAAAGTAGTATAATAAATTAAAGAAATAAGTTAGTCTTTTACAATGAAAATTATTTAAAAAAAAAATTCTCCCCTAGCAGTAAAATGATTTTTTTATTTCGTTGTAATCCTACAGTGTGAGGTATCGTTGAATAGGTATTTTTTCTAAAGTCAATATTTTCGGAGATATCCGCTCCAGAATCAATAAAACTCCTACTCTTCTAACTTTTGAGCCATGGCTTCAAAAATCATGAAAAAGTTGGCTTATAGAATACTTTAATAAAAAAACTATTTTGAACATAATCGGCCCAGTTTTCGAATAACTACGGAACCCTATACTGAGTATGGTCCGACATGCTCTTGGCCAGTTTTTTGTGTTTATAGAGACACACATTATTGTGTGGTACGATTGGAAGGCCCACACAAGATGATGCAGTGACTTGATAAAGATACGGCACTGGTCTCACCGCGAGCTACTAAGCTATGAACTATCGGCTATAAATACGAACAAAATATACACACACCCGTGTAAATAAAAGAGACACGGCGATAATCGCCCAGCTATCAGCTATCACCGCCGGGCGAGTATCGCACTGTCTCTTTTATTTACACGGGAGTGCGTATTTTTTGTTCGTGTTTATAGCCCATACCTCATAGTTTAGTAGCTCGCGATGAGACCAGGGTCTACTGGCAGCAAAATCGATTTGTATCATGCTCTGAAGAAGGCCTGTTTCCAAAATTCTGTTTATTTTGCAGAAGATCCCAATGCTGAACTATTACCCATCATAGCTTCATGGAGATGGAATCCAGGTCATATGGTTTTCTACATCTGCCTGATTCCGCTGGCTTCTTTCCTGACTGTCATCTTCTCTTTCATGCTCTGTATTGGGATCAGTAACGTAAGTAATATTTTTTAATACAAAATGTATGAAAAATATGGTAACGGAATGGGAAAAACTTGTAGTAAAAAGATCTCCCTATCAAGATCGAAAGAGCTCGCGATTCTGAGTGGAAATCGCATTAAAAGTTCGTATTATTGTTTTCGTGATCTACGACCCGATAAACCATAAAAACGATTACCCATCTTGATTTTTTTTTAATTATGTTAATACTGGGACAATTTTTTTCTCCTATTAGCATCGGGAGAACTCACGAGGCGGGTTATTTCCACCTGTTACCACCAGCTTGACACCAGTGGTAACCACCGGGATTTTTTTCCCACCTGTTACCACAGGGAACAACTGGGAATAAAAATTCCCAACTGTTACCACCAAACTAATTATTTTAGCAACTAACCAAATATTTTAGTGGTAATCACCAAGTACTCTGGTGGTAACAGGTGGGAAAAAAAATCCCAGTTGTTACCACTGGTGTCAAGTTGGTGGTAACAGGTGGGAATAAGGGCCCGGCCACATGACCACGGTGCGGCGTCGTAAACGTAAAACGGCGCGGCGTCGTGGCATTGCACGTTATCGCACCGTGGGAAATTACGGCGCGGTGTCGTGGCATTGCACGTTATCGCACCGTCCGAAATTACGACGCGGCGCCGGGCAAATCTACGTTGTCGCGACGGGCAGTTTAACGTTGCGGTGCCGTGTGGAGTAGATGCAAGGTGCGGTGTCACGTCACGTTGTACCACGACGCCGTACCTTCTCATACTTCTCCAAACATTTTTGCGATCAGTCTGCAATTCGTGGATCCCATAACACGTATTCTGCTCTTGTTACTTATAAGAGTTATAAGAAGAAACATGAAGAAAAATCAAAGGAAAAGAAAATATTGAATAAATCCATATCTTTCTATTATGAATCATGGAATATGATATATGATGGAAGGAAGTACTTGCAAGGCACTGAAAACAAGTGATCATAAGTTTTATGATTATTTTAGAATGTCTGTGTCAAGTTTTGAAGAACTCTTATGGAAAATATCACTTCGTTTAAAAAAGCAACACGTAATGCATCTACTCCACACGGCACCGCAACGTTAAACTGCCCGTCGCGACAACGTGGATTTGCCCGGCGCGCGTCGTAATTTCGCACGGTGCAACAACGTGGAATGCCACGACGCCGCGTCGTAATTTCCCACGGTGCGATAACGTGCAATGCCACGACGCCGCGCCGTTTTACGTTTACGACGCCGATGACCATGGTGATGTGAATTGTAAAAAATATTACCCATAATGATATTATGAAACTAGTCAGATGATGGGGTCGGAAGGTGGCCAAAGAAACTTAGGATGTAATGTAACCCTATCAAGTTTGTGCTCTTATGACTCTTCTGAATGAGTGTTACAGTGATCGGCACAATCAGTGCAAAAAATTAACAAAACTGGTCAAATAATAAAAACCATTTAAATCCATAAAAAAACACACACTGGATATTGGAAATCCGGGATTGCTACACAAAATTAAATTGGACAGTAATTTGACAATACATTCGTGTTTTTCTTGGTTGTCGGTGTTACTATTTTATTTCTAAAAATTTTGCACCCATACGATCACTAATAAAAGTTTGGGTCATTTTTTTTATATATATATATTTTTTTAGCGTCGTCCCGGGTACGTGAGAGCGTACATTGTGTACGGCACGGTGATCACCGCTTTGGGGTTGGTAGCGGCGATGACACTGATGTGTGTCGATAGAACTCCAGACGCTTGTCTCTGGTTGCTGCTTGTATGTGGTAAGTCTTTTAGGATGAATTTATACCATACGTCAGTAGAATCCAAATAATAATGTACCTAAGCAAATCAGGATGCTTAGCCAAGTTGGTAGCGTATTGTAGTTTTCACTCTCTGTCACTCTTTCATATTAGTGCGACAAAGACAGTTAGCTACCTTTCGCTTACGATTGGCGATTAAGCGTTAGCGATTGGCAACTTGTCTAAGCACCCAGGCTTTCTATATCATTTTATGACTTTGACATATCGTCAGGGCGTAACCGCGTAACTAACAAATTCAATTAGGGTAAATTTGAGTGTCAATTGTTTGATATTTGAACTTTATCTGCTTTGGTAGTTACGCGGTATTGCACTATCTCCGACGATATACCTATCGTAAAACGCGTTCACAGATGTATTATTATGTTAATACTAATAAATATCAATAATTTTAACAAAAAATGCCTGTTACGTAATTGCGACGCTGGGCAAACGGATTGGCGGTCGTAGTAGTGTGTCCACTATGATGACGCAGCTGCCCATCATCAGTCTTCTATAAACGAATGATCAGTGACATTTCAAATATAAAATATTAAGATATTCTATCTGATTTCTAAAATTGCGACTTTTTCTTAACAAAACCCTTAAAAAATATAATTTATTTTCTTTTTTCAGCTCTGCACTCACTCTTCCTCTTGCTAGTTCTTCAGACACACAGGATTCTAGTCAAAGATGCAAATTACGCAGATAATATATGCCTCATAGCAGAAAACCAAGTTTTTAGCAAGTAGTCGCATAGCTCTGGACAAGTCTTCGACAAATTGGCAGCGGCATTTTAAAATGACCTAACCTTAGGACCAAGGACCAAGAAGTTACTTATAAAATATACCAAAATAATATAAATGTATCTATATTTGCCAAAGAGCCATGGAACGCAGCATACTAGGTGTAAGGCTGATCGACCGAATGATAAATTCAATGCAGTTTTCCAAAACCGGGATCACTGATGTCGGAGCCAAGATTGCCAGGCTAAAGAGGGCATGCCAGCCAGGTCTGACGCATGCACCCGCAGCGGTGGGCTAAATTAAGCAGCGGAGTGGGTGCTACAGAATGTGCGGCGACGATGCGATGGCCCAGACGGAGATGGCAGGATGATCTGGGTGCTTTGCTTAGACAAGTTGCCAACCACTAACGCTTAATCGTCAATCGTAAACAAAAGGCAGCTAACTGTCTTTGTCGCACTAATATTAAGAAGTGACAGAGAGGGAAAACTACGATACGCTACTAAGCGTTAGCAATTGGCAACTTGGCTAAGCAATAAGCATCATGGGCCCAATTCCTCGAAAGCTTGTAACTTGTAATACAAGCGGAAGTCCTTGAGATAGAAAAGAGACTTCCGCTTGTAATATGAGTTGTAATTTGTTATGCAATAGGCCCCTTATCTTATTAATGATGTTAAAAATAAACTTCCACTTGTATTTCCAACAGCGTGTAAGGTCGATGTAAGGAATGGTGGAATACCTACTAATCAATATTAATAAGTTTTTTTAAATATAGCAGTGCATTTACTCATTTCATCATATTTAACGATATAAATAGATGGCATATACAGTCAAATGCAAAATAAGGTGTAAGTATACAAACATATACCACAAATATCCCAGTGCACTTTAATTCTCTTCTCTAAATAATTATAACTTACTATTTAGACTACAAAATCATATAATTTGAAATATGATTATTGATTAACGTTTTTAATAATAAAAACACTAAAAGTATTTGTAAATAATAATAAAAATAAATAAAAAGAAATAACGATATCAATATATACAATCACCTTGTTTTGTTTATGCGAGTTATTAGTAATGTATCTTTAAAATACCCTCTATCTGTATAGTCTTTATTACGTTAACTGCATGCGAAATAAATGTATTTGTATAGTTTAAATAAGTTCTCATGTAAGTGAATTGTATATTCTTAGTGAGAATAAAGAATCTTAAACCTAAATATTGTTAGATGTATCTAGATTAATTATTGCAGGATTAATTATTTGTAGATTAATTATTGGGTGATTTTTTTTGTATATTTTAAGGAGATGCTATGTATTGTTATATGAAATCATATGATATAACTATCACAAAATGTTAGCAGTTATTAAAAAAATGGAATTATTTGTAATACCGGTAAGTTAATTTAAAGGAAAATGGACTAAACTTTAAAAATTAGTTGGCTGTGAAATTTAACGCCTAAAATATAAACAGTTTTGCGACGATGGTTTATTTATTTCTTGGAATGCTATCGAAATAAAACATAAAAATACATGTAGGTACTTACCTTCTTCAGTGACTGATAGTTCATAAGCACAATTTGTTTGTTATTTGGGTGACTGTATTTTCAATGTACAAATTTACATAACATAATAAAATATATACCAAATCAAGTGTTTTATTATAAAAGCAATCACGATTTAATTTAATTGATTTCTTACAATAAAAAGTTATCTTAGACAATGTTAGTTCGTGAAATATAAATTGGTAACTTTCTACCTACATTATAGTAAAAATAAACATTCAATTTATATTTCTCGAACTATACAATAAAAATATCGTATATTACTTACATTAGTGAACACATTTAATTGGAAATAATTAATGTTAACAAATTTAATAAAATAATATTTGAACAACAATAATATTGTTACTCATTTGAATAAACTTATCCCTTACACACTTTTTCAGAAATAATTGATTGTGTCACAAGGACGCGAAATAACATAGTTTCGGAGAGAGCGTACCCGTAGAGTCACTTGGCGTAAATTACGCAGAGGGTAAGAGTACGCAACCCCATATATTTCAGTCCAAAATATATGTAATTGCGTACACTTACGCACTGCGTACATGTACCCCACATGTCTCTACTTTAAATGCTGTTTGAAATGAAGAGTGATGACTGATAAGGGATTCTAAATGGTTTATATGTGGCCTCTGTAGCCTAGTTGGTAGTGACCCTGCCTACGAAGCTGGAGGTTCCGGGTTCGAATCCCGGCGAGGGCATTCTTTGTGTATTTATTTATCACAAATATTTGTTCCTTGGTCATAGCTGTGTATGTATTTAAGTATCTATATGTATCTATCTAACAAATAATGCACATGGTTTGGCTAAGAATCTGCATCTCAATCCTCGGTTCAAATAAAAGCCTGCATCATGTTAACACACTGTATATATCGTCGCCTGGTACCCACATCACAAGCCTAAATTGAGCTTACCGTGGGACTAGGTCGATTTGTGTAAGATGTCCCAAGATATTTATATTTTCTATAATTATAATTTTATAATAATTATTATAATAAATATCTGTAAATAATCAGTGAATAAAAAAAGGTAGCCGTAGAACGGAAAAGTGTCGCAGTGCTTCCTCCTAACAGGTAAGAAAAGCGAAATGATGATCTTTATTAATAAAGACTAAAATGAATAACCGTTTCAGTATAGATGGTTAATAATTTATATCATTAGATACCTTTACACGAAGAAGAAGAAGTACAGTATGTTGCTTTTTACGCACTAGTGTGAATAGTCTTCATTTTTTGTCAGGTCGAACCTTCGGAGTGCCGTCTGTACTGAAAAACGTCGTAAATGTAATACACCTACGAAAAGGAAATTCGTAACTCGTGTCGATTTCAAACACTCCCTTCGGTCGTATTTAATTTATTGCCACTCATTTTGAACTTCATTTTTCTCGCACTTGTATCACACCTAATATACTTTTGAAGATGGTCAAAACGAAAGCCTCCACTGCTAACTTATGGCGGCATATAGGTATAAATAAATAAATAAATATCTTAGGACATCTTACACAAATCGACCTAGTGCCACGGTAAGCTCAATTAAGGCTTGTGGTATGGGTACCAGGTGACGATATATATAATAGATAGATACATACAGATACTTAAATACATAGACAGCCATGACCAAGGAACAAATATTGTGATAAATAAATACACAAATAATGCCCTCGCCGGGATTCGAACCCGGAACCTCCAGCTTCGCAGGCAGGGTCACTACCAACTAGGCTACAGAGGCTGACAAATATATAAAGGTACATATTTTATCAGTAAGTACTTCTTTTATGATCACGAATCTGGAAGATATCTAGATTCGCAAAAACATTTATTTCGCCAGTTTTCCTCATATCTTGTTTGTTGTGATACTTGTGATTCACCCTAATGAAAATTCTACAATGAAAACCTACCTACAGGCAACTGTATGAATACACAGGCGATCAATCCAAATGGGTCAGTGGGCCAAAATTAATAACTGTAAGAGAAAAATATCTCTGTTTTTAGGAACAATGGCGTCTTTAGTGACAAAAAAATTAAAAAACACAAATATCCATGCATTTTCCGGATTTCCTTTTAATTTAAAATAGGACAAAAAACCATGATTCTGATTAGAAATAATCCAAAATTTAGCCACAAGTTCAAAATTATAAAAATAGACAAAATAAAAATAGCATGTTTGAGAATAGTACATTACGACACAAGTGCGAAAAACATGAAATTTGAAACGAGTGACGATGTTTTAAAACACGACCGACAGGGAGTTTATCAGTACATAATGGCCCTCCGAAGATTTCGACCTGACGTAAAATGAACCACTTCTCGCACTAGCGTGTAAAAAAGCGCCATCTGTACTGAAAAAGTATTTTGTTCTTCGTTCAATATTTGTTGCCTAATATTACTATACTGCAAAAATATTCATTTTTAGTACAGATGGTGTACTTTTTAGGCTCTTAGGAGTCTTAGGACTCTTAGGACTCCCTTCGGTCGTGCTTTAATTTATTTCTACTCGTTTCGAAGTTCATTTTTCGCAAGTGAATCATAATTTACTATTGTGATTAATATACAAAACCTTATTGTGTGTGACTAAGTCGATTTGTGTAAGTGTCGTTGTTGTATTCTTTTAAATTGTATTTCATCAGTAGACCTAGCCAAGATGGCATTTTGCAATCGTATACGACAAACGATAAGTCATCATCATCATCATCATCATTTCAGCCAAAAGACGTCCACTGCTGGACATAGGCCTCCCCCAATGATCGCCAATATGACCGGTTCTGCGCTGCTTGCCTCCAGCGGGTTCCCGCGACCTTGACCAGGTCGTCGGACCATCTTGTGGGAGGTCTGCCCACACTGCGTCTTCCGGTACGTGGTCGCCAGTCCAGCAGTTTCGGGCCCCAGCGGCCATCTGATCTTCTGGCGATGTGCCCAGCCCACGATAAGTCACGTGAACATAATAATGTATGTCAATGGTCACGTGACTTTGTGTTCGAACCAATCATTCTCAAACATATATTTTTTACCTATAACTTATCGTATACGATTACAGAATGTTATCTTGGGCATACAGATCGTATAATGTCCAATGTTTTGATTCTTCTTGATGCCGTGTGGTGACGGCAGTAAGAATACATTTGTCACCAACTCGACTCCTCCCGCGGGTGTCGTAAGAGTCGACTAAGGGATTGAAGTGTCACTTACCATTCCTTGATAAGAAATTGATGATGGGCAGCAGCGTCATCGCAGTGGACACATTACTGCGATCGCCAATCCGTTTGCCCAGCGTGGCGATTATGGGCATTTACAGCAGTGGACTATCATAGGCTGATGATGTGACGATTATGATGTTTTGATTCTTATTATCATTTCATAATTATGATATATGTAGACAAGTGTAGATTATTGTGGTTTTTCATATATTATGTTATTTGTTTACTCTCAATTCTCAGAAAGCCCAGACCAAGCTCAGGCTATAGGGGAATACCTAATGCTCCGATCTAGCGGGCGCAAATTTAACTTCGCAGTCACAAATGTCGCGCAAGCAGCGCGAAATGTTCTGCGTGAGGATAGTTCGCGATTTGCCCGTCGGTAAAGATAAATTTGTGCATTTTTTTCAACGGGTTTTTGGCAGTTCGCTTATAAATATGGTGAGTTCACTGCCTCACCATTCAGTTGATTTGGAGCTTGCTCATTGAGTCAACCGAGTGTGGTGTTTGCTACACACCGTGTTAATTAATTAAGTAAAATCCTGATTTTAATTGTGTAAGTACCTATTTAAAATACGGTTTCTGTAATATAGTGGAATGAATAGTTTTTGTACACTATTTCGATAATCGTTAACTTCACTATTCGATTTCTATTTCGTGTTTGTTTATTATTTTCCTTTCAAGTAAACCATTCTTCCTTCCCTTTCGGTCTTGTAAACATGTACACCGTGTCTCTAATAACCCGAAAGATTTTAACAGTGTATTCGTGACCACATTTAGAAACTATAATGGTCTATAAACTTTTCTGGATATCGCCTAGTGTCAGAGTTATTACCAATAAAAAAAACATATTTTCTAATTGTTTCTCGGTACAAAAGGCCTTTTTAACGCCGTTGGTGCCATTATGGAGAATAGTATCACTAAACCCATTAATAGATGTCAAAAAGTGAGAAATAAAACCTTTAAAAATGAGGTTTATATAAAAAAAAACTTTTACACTCATTGTAAGTGCTAGTTTTATGAATAACATTTACTTCAAATGTTAAAAAACATTCAAAAATTAAATAAAAATAAAAAAAAAAATTTTAGTCAAAAATTACGAAAGTCATAGAATATTTTTTGTTAGTTTTTTCATCAAAAACGCGTGGTTAAAATCTTTCGGGTTATAGGAGTCCACGGTGTATATAAGGCCGAAAGGAACAAACAATACTTAGCAACTTGCTAAGTCAGCAGAAGACGACAATGAATAAGAGGGTTTATATTTAAACACCTAATATAACATGTTCTAAGTTACTTGTTACAATGTTACATTTAGGTATTTTATACAGGTCCAAAATGAATGATAATGGTAAAATTCTTCACTGCATCCCAAAAGAGACGGCCTGCTTTATACTGACTGTAACAGCCATAATAAGTGCGGTAAGTTTACTACTTATACAATACAAATATCGTCGGTTGACAACCAAAACTCACTAAGTAACAAATACCTACTTGAAATAGAGATCGCATCTAAGTTCTGATTCAATACTGACATAAGAGATTGCTAAGAGTAGTGAAAATTTTTATAGTGAGTTTTGGTTGTCAGCCGACTACGAGAATATACTCTTTACAGATTATGGAATAAAATTACACGGGCCAGTTTATACAGCCCATTCATACTTAGTCTTAGTTGTCTTATATCTAGTCAACAATATTTAAAGGCCAAGCCACACCAAATTCGTGTGCAGCATAATTATGCGCGTGTGCACGTGAGAGGCCTACGTCCAGCAGTGGACTATCATAAGCTGATGATAATTGCGATCTTGTACATATATTTTTTGTTTTGATGTAATAACATCTTTAATGTTCTTATACTCTTACTTTCTACTATTCTTTAATGTTACTTATGTAAATAATTATACTATTTTGAAAAAATAAGTCCCTCCGTAGTATTTGTCAGCCTCCGTAGCCTAGTTGGTAGTGACCCTGTCTATGTTTTCAAGTATCTATATGTATCTATCTATTATATAATTATATCATCGCCTGGTACCCACATCACAAGCCTTAATTGAGCTTACCGTGGGACTAGGTCGATTTGTGTAAGATGTCTTGATTTATTTATTTATATTTTTATTTAAGTCCCGCTGAGTTTCTTACTGGTTCTTCTCAGATCTAGGATAGGAACCAGAAGTAGTTTCTTTTATTTACGTGCTACGTGTCTGACGATTCGAAAATGCTGATTGCTAGGCTTACTGTTGAATAAAGAATCATTTGATTTCGTATTCATGAATTTATTTTGGTCTCCAGATTGGCGATGTTTTGATCGTGCTGAAGTATCTCGCGATATGGTTCATGCTATTCGCCATGTCAGATGGAGGTTCAATTCGTTTCGGTGAGTAAATTTATTTACTATTATAAGCACTAGTTACATAATTAAACTTACAAGCTAACAAATAGTCGACGCACACTTTTTAATCAAAGAGCCCACCCCGTGTAGTTCCGGGTGCAAAGGTGCCCATCACACTGGCAGCATTGCCACGCTGAATTGCGATAGCCAACCGCTGCACCAGGAACGACCCAGGGCGGGGGTCCAAACCCCTCTCCCGCAAGAAATAACTTAGCTACAATAGTTTGCTTTTTACATTCAATAGAACGATACAAAGAAACTTAGAAAGTCACAAAAATGTAGTAGTAGTAGTAAATCACTTTATTGTACACAGAATAATATTTATGTTACAACACAGTTATAAAAAAATGTAAGTACAAAGGCGAACTTATCCCTACAAGGGATCTCTTCCAGCTAACCTTTGAGAAATTGAGTGGAGATTCGAAAGTTTAGATAGACAAACTCACATGATGCACAATAAATAAATAAAATACATTATCTCTAAATGAATAGAATACACATATAACTTTTATTATAAAATACATAGACTACATATCAGTATACATAAATATTATACAAATGACATATTTAAAAAATAATAGAACTGCTAAAATGTCAGTAATTAACCTAATCACCGTTGGTGGACAACCACATCTTTTTAATATTAGCCTTGAATGATGCCACAGACTGGCACTGCCTCAGGGATAGAGGCAAAGCGTTCCACAATTTCACAGCGTGTACAGTGAAAGACTTAGCTTAAGTTTGCGTCTTGTTAGGGGGTATAGCAAGGATGAGATTATGACTTGAACGTAAGCGATGATTACTACCTGTAGCTGGATAGCTAAATCTCTCTGTTAGATAAGGTGGAGAAGTAGGGTTAAAGAGTATGTTGAAAAGCAACGACAGGACATACACATCTCTGCGCTGGCGGATCGGAAGCCAGCCGAGTTGGGACTGAAAGCTAGAAATGTGATCGTATTTTATGTGCTGGATTTCGTCGATTTTTAAAAATGTTGAATAATGACACAAAATAGAAATACCTAACTAAAACTCACTTCAAAGTACTTCAAATACCGGCCTACATAATAAATTACAATATTTTTTCCTGGGAACTGCTTAAATTGGTATGCAATTTTTGAGCACTATTATTACATTTTGTGATATCCAAAACATGTGTATTTCTTTGAATTTTCGGTGGAGATCGCTAAACTATGAATTGAGAGAGAGATTTCAAACGTATTACCAATCCATAATTTACAACCATAATAGTGTATAAAATAATGTGTATTCTTTGTTATACAGGTGGTTTTTACTACCGCGATTGGATCCCGGAAGTTTTCAACTACGTCATAGTACCATTAGTTTGTCTTATAGACTTCATCTTCATCGTTGTGCTCTGCATAGGATTACGCAAAGTAAGTATTTATCAGCCTATCTTAGTCCACTGCCGGACATAGGCCTCTCCTATTTTATACTCGTATAATATGCCCATAAGGCCACGCGCCAGGCTGCAGCGCAAGCGTATTGGCGATGTTGAATGCCCATCATCATAGGCCATAATAGATGTAGTTATAACTATTAAGTTATAAGTTATATGAAGAAGCAATTATGCTTCTTCTTTTCTTTCGTAGGGTTGCAAACTTCTCTATCATCTAGAAAATATATCTATATTTTGTGATGCAAACTTCTTTCACTCCTCTTAAACCAAAATCTCTCTCTCAATCACCTCTTATATTATAATCCTCAAAAATATTGTACATTTGGATCACATCTTCGATATTTTTGTTACCAGATTCCTGTACATTTTTGGTAACAAGGAATGTTTCATACACACATTTTGGAAAATTTTGAGGATCTTGCTCGGCATCATTGACTCTACCAGCCTACCAATTTTGATCAATATCGAAGACGTGATTCAAATGTACAAACTTTTGGGGAAATACTGAAGTATCATGTAAAAGGTTAGCTACATTTTAATATTATTTTGTTTTAGCGCCAACCAAAACTCGTTAAGGTTTTCTACGTATATGGTGTAGTGATCAACGCTTTAGCACTTCTGGTGTCATTTATTCTTCTGAGTTGCGATAGTGAGCAGCTAGGGCTGCAACGCTACAGCAACTACTCGTCAGATTCTGGTCTTGAGGGCAGAGTAGTCTTGGGAATCACCATCCTGGTTGCATGTGGTAAGTAACCTTATAGTTGAATGGCATGTCTGTTTGTTGTTGTATTCTGTCTATTTTGCGTGATCCCAACGCTGGCCTAGTACTTGCTGGGGACTTCACATACACCCTTGAATTTATTCACAGGTGTATGCAGGTTTCTTCACTATGTTTTCCTTCACCGTAAAGCATTTGTGAATGTCAAATGATATTTCGTACATAGGTTTTTTGAAAAACTCAATGTACAACCCAGGGCATGTCAGTTTTCAACAATAGTATTGGCCCTAAAATTTAACCCTGTGGGATTCCGGCGTTCAGAATCATGACAAAGTGCGGCTGTCTAACACGGCTAATCCAAAGAAATCAGGCTTATTTATGTTATTCTTGATGTCAAGATTGAAAATTAGGTAGCTAGAGATCTAATCTTGAAGAATACATTTAAATATCGACTGGGAATAACGACATTAAATAAATCAATATTATTTTTAATTTCAGTTACTCATGAGCTGTTGCTTGTCTTAGTCTACAAGACATACCAAATGCTGCTAGAAGACTCCGAGGCATCAGATCGTCTGCATCTAGTCGAATACAGTAATAAACAGTCAACAATTATAGGGGTAATCTAGAAGCTAAAGCTTGCAGTTTTGGTCCAGCACAGTTTATGGCAATGCCATTTCAATTGTTTGTCCATCTTACTTCCTCTATCACTATTCAGTATTATGAGTGAAAGTATAGATGCGAGCAATCGATGTTTCAAGAGTTGAAGAAAGAACTCAGATGATGAAGCATTTGCGATTAATGTACGAATTCTATGTGAATTCAGATCATAAGATTTAAAATAACTATGTATACCGCCCGCCAGTAGAAATTACATGTACTTCGTTTTCTATCGGTGGACGATGTACAACAAAACTTTTTATGTTTTCTCCTTTTGAAACGAATGCATGGAATGTATTTGAATTAAGTCGTCATCACTTAGATATATATACTCATACGTAAATAATAACCGTGATATTTATGTTGTGAACACGTTGACTTTTTGTGTTATGGAGATATGAAAACCGGACAAAAATATGATTTGATTGTTTTGATTTCGATATACGGTGTCAGTTCGATGATGATTGATGTATATCGGGTCCACTAAATTTCGATTAAATTTATCAATGCAAGTGGTTGTGATGTTGACTGATAGTTTATGTGTATTATTTAAGTGTAATTCTAATATTTATTTCGCTTTCTAATGTGATTGTTTTATAGTGTTTAAGGTGACAATGTGTTTTTTAATGTGATATTTTTTTTACCTATATCAAATACGCTTCGAATAAATCAAAATTTTGCATTTATTATTTAGTGAATGATTTCACTGACAGATATCATAGGTATAAATACGAGTTATGTATTAAAAATATTCATTTATTTTTAATTAATAGTTATCTATTTGCACTTATACATTTTTAGGAATTTATGTTATTTACACTGTGAAATTTGTAAAAATCATGTAATTTTCAATCAGAAATAAATAATCTGATCTATTTCAACTTTTTTTGCAATCCACAGTAATGGGCAATCCATGATCCCATGACCACGAAATCCCGGCGTTAAGGGTCGATTACCTACACCATATCACAATCCCGGCATTTCAAGGGATCAATATCCTACTTTCATAATTATTGGTCACTTGGGTAATGTGCACTGTCCTGCGACCATATATGTATAACATGGACGTCTAACGCCAGCTCGAAAATGCCACCAAAATCAATTGTTCAATTGTGCCCAGATGGGCAGGACATAGCGCTTTTCTTAACACCGCGCATATTTCTGCGCAACATCTTTGACAAATGTCTATAGAATATAGCCAATAAAAAGTTTGATGGACCAATCACAACTATTTTTAAATGACGGTTTAAGTTTTTATAGGTTGACATTGGAATTCATTGCCGTGATGCAGTATTAAAGAAGGGGTGACATTTGTCAACTAAAATTTAGGACTGTTTTGGAAAAGCAATTTACTATGGCGTGCGGCTTCCATGTTTTATTTGTTCCTAGGCACTGTCCCTATCATATCATAGGTCAATGCCCCCCACCCTCCCCCGAACGAAAACCAGGATCTGCACCTGTATAAAATTGCATATTATTGCAGTAAAACTTATTAATAACAAATTCTATATTCACTGAGGAATATTTGTATATATTTATAAAAATAATAGTACATTGTGCATCAAGGGAGATAAGTACGGAATTACTAACGAGAGTGTTAGAAGCCTGACGCCGTTAGGCGGAGGGCTTTTATGACTCGACTTAGTATTCCGCTTACCGACCGTGATGCATACAATGTTTTTCATCACACTTGCCGACAAAAAAATAGTTTTAAGACATAATATTATTAAATGACTTACTGACATTTCTATTACTCCCTAGGGAATTTCACTTTTCTATTACTCCCGCTACGCACGCAAGCAATGGCGCGCTTAAACAGCAAGTGTGACGAAAACTGAAAATTTCCTCACTTAAAAATAAATAATACCTAGTCCTCGTTCTTATAGATTAGCGTGGTTCACGAATGTAAGGAAGAAAATTGGGTATTATATTCTCATTACACGATTACACACATTATTTTAAACAAAAGATTAACTTTCTATTGCCTAATTTAGAGGTTGCTATGATTTAAAAGAAGTTAATATAGGAGTCCAAAAATTTAATTGTAAAAAATGTTGATTTTACCAATTAAACGTAAACGAAATTAATTTTGGAATTCGTATTTTTTGTCCCCGGCGGTGTCGAGGCATATTTAGTGTTTTTATGCATTAAAATTCAAGAAAAAGTACGAAAATTGGGTACAAATTTTCAAAATTACAGAGCGGACCTAGGCTATCAATGCTTTCAATTCCCATGTATTAGGTGAGCCACATAATATGAAACTATAAAAATTAAAAACGAAACTCTCTAAATGATTTGAATACATAAATTAGCTAGGTACTAACTAAATCTCAACCTTTTAATATGAAAACTCAAAAATTATAAAATCATAGCAACCACTAAATGCATTTATATTTCGCTCAAATTTTGCAGAAGTGAGAAAACAATGTAATGTAAAACGAAAAATCTAAAAAAAGTTTTTTTGATCTACCATGTTGTAGATGGTATCCTATCATCATAATGCGCCATGTTATAATACATAGGTATTACGTGTGGTCGGAAAAGGCGAGCTATTTTTATACTAAACGTATGCAAGTCTTGTGAAATTAGTAGGCAAATGGCGCATACTTTTCGATCATTGCAAATTATCATAATTATTTTTAGTAGGTTTTTTTCTTTTATTTTTTAATGTGCTTACTCATGGCCATGGCTTACACATGGTTGACATGGTACATATGATTAATATGTACCGTTATCTTATCTTATCTTATTTGCGGGGCCCTTACGGATACACTTCGACCCATTGGGATCTTTTGTGTAATTGCCCCCTGTTTCGCCTACCCCAGGGATTGTTCTATCAACTCAATATGTTTGAGGATGGACCCTAGCGGTAGCGTTTTGACCTCCTTCGGAGGAAATAATATGTACCGTTAATAAGTAGCGTCTCAGCCACAGGAATCTACGTTTTTCGTATTCGTTTGTATAGAATTCTCAGAAAGTCCAGAATAAAACGCAGGCTATCGGGAAATA
>JALPQI010008136.1:0-44251 GCA_025490895.1 Thaumatotibia leucotreta
GATAAAGGGCGATAGCTTGAAGAGACGGCTGCTTCGAGGCAATGGCTGTTGATTCTTTATTCGCAGGATATCTTCTATGAATGAGTCAAGTTGGCTTTGCCGTAAAATATGAGCTTCAGCTACGCGCATATCAGTCGCAGTTATTTTTGATGGAAAATTAGGGGGATCAGGGGTATCTGGAGAGGATGTGCAAGTTTGTTGGAAGGTACATAAGCTTCCTTCAAGACGAGGAAGATTAAAATTAGGATCTCGCCTTCGCATGTTACGCATTCGCAATGATATTATGAATTGATGTGCTTTTGCTGTTGCTCGCACCATTCTCAGCCATGAGCTGAAGCGATTTGGATTCGCAGAGATTGGTGCGGGCAGATCAGTATCGGTGATAAGGTGAACGCTATGTTTATACTCTTCACGGCCTAATCCGCTGACGTCAATTTTCGGTTCAGCGGGCCAGTCCGAAGTAAGAAGGAAACTAGGCCCTGAGATCCAGCGAGATTCTGGAGACAGTATAAAGCGTTTGTCGCGCGTGGCATCGTCCGCTACATTTAAGTCACTTGGCAACCAGCGCCACTCGCTGATATTTGTGAGCTCTAATATCTCGCCGACTCTATGAGACACAAAGGGTTTAAGGGTGCGAGCATCACTACGAAGCCAACCCAAAGCAGTCATTGAGTCGCACCAGAAAACGCGTCTCAATGGCTTCAGTCGGTGGGCATCGCATATTGATGTTGCAAGACGCGCAGCTATGAGAGCTCCTTGAAGCTCTAAACGAGGGATAGAAACTGGCTTCAGCGGTGTTACGCGAACTTTGCTGCAGATAAGAGAAAGCCTGATTTCACCGTTATTATATAGAAATCGCCAGTAGGCTACGGCGGCAAAGGCGGACTCACTAGCATCCGAAAACAAATGCAATTCGCATTCTTGTACCTCGAGATCGCTCAAGTTATAGCGCCGCGGTATCCGCAGACTTGTGGTTAAGACCAGGTCCTGAAACCATGACTTCCACGCAGCGCTATCACTCGAAGGGAGCTCTTGGACCCAATCTAAACCCTTGCGCCAAGCGTTTTGAAACAGTATACGACCGCGGACGACGATTGGTGCAAGGATTCCGAGTGGATCGTAAATACGCATAACATGCATTAGCACGACCCGCTTAGTGCGCTTATCCGGCAACACGGAAACTATTTTGACACCAGTATTAAAACCAATCAGATCACTAACGGGTTGCCAGATAAGACCCAGGGTACGGACAGGAGTGGTCAGGTAACCTAGATCTACATCTACATCCTTAGCGATAGGCGCCTCGAGCAAGGCTTCTTTCGGTAATAGCGAGAGTGCGGAGGGATTATTTGACGTCCACCCACGCATCTCAAAACCAGCATGCGCGTGAACAGTATAAATATCGGCGGCAAGCCTAGCGGCTTTACGAACGTCATTTAAACTAGTTATGCAGTCGTCCATGTAATGATCGGTTATAATTACCCGAGCGGCATCTGGATACGTTTCCTGCCATTCTAAAGCGTTTTTATTTTTTATGTGTATGGCAGTGAAAGGACTGGACGCGGCTCCAAAAATCATTGATGACATGCGGAATGTTCTAATTGGTTCAACCGAGGTGTCGCGCCAAAGGAATCTTTGCGCATCCCTATCGTTTTCAATAATTTTTATTTGCGGAAACATTTCGCGAATATCAGCATTTAAAGCGACAGCCCCTTCACGAAACCGCATTAGAATACCCAGCAAGGGTTGTAAAAGATCAGGGCCGGTCAGCAACAATGAGTTTAATGACACGCCGTGATATTTTGCTGCTGCGTCGTGTACCGTCCGCAACTTATTAGGCTTATTCGGGTTAATCACACCAAAATGAGGGAGATACCAAGTAGGACGCCCGGGAGCAGCAGTTGACGAACACGGCTCAGCATAACCCTTTGATAACATGTCATGAATATTGCGTCGATAGCGTTCTGCATAGCTAGGGTCTTTAGTCATTTTCTTTTCTAAGCTCATAAATCTAGACAGTGCTAACTTGTAACTGTTAGGAATGTCTAGATTATCAGCCTTCCATAGCAAACCTACCTCAAAGCGGCCTCCCGGCAGGCGGTGGGTCGTGCGCTCGAGTACTTGGGTGGCTCGTTCATCATCTGCGTTACGGGCCTCGATTTTTGAGATACCTATAGAATCAATCTTAAACTGCTCCCTAATCAGATGTTCTATTGAAAATCGATCACTGTCAAAGTCAGGCTCATTTATTACGGTATGGTTGACAATGTCAACTCGTTTAGTTTTGCTGCAACAGAAACCAAACAAGACCCAACCTAGAGCTGTCAGAATAGCTACAGGTTGCGTCCTGGTTCCTTTGCGGGTAATTTTAGGGAGTGATAAATGCCAGTTGTCAATTCCTATAATCACCATAGGCTTCACATCGTCGTAGCAAAATTGGCTAGCTATATCAGCCAAATAAGGATATTGTTACGTTCGTGGGGTGGGTTTTCTATAGAAAATGTATAAATAAGCCACTAATTAAAACTGACACTTTAATTACTAATTAAAGGAACAAACACCAAACTAAAACAGTAATCACACACTTAACACGTCACACTGATTCACTCTCAAACTCGCCGTTAGAATCGCAGTTTTCGTTCTTGATGATATCTCTTCGCTGTCTCAATTGAAACTCCTCCTTCGGCCGGGTCATACTGGGCTTTTATACAAGCCACTCAAATCTACAAAGTACGAGATAATTCGATTCTAGAAAGTTCCCGAGTCAGGTCGGTCGGTAGGGCCCGTGCGCGAACATTCTAGGGTATCGCTGTCTCTTTCTACAGGTTTCTCTTTCACACCCGTCGAGAATGTTCTCTCTATAGCTGTCTCGTTCACATCCTTCCAGAACATTCTCTCGTGCTGTCTCTATCTAATAGTGCTTTCTCTTTCACTCCTATGGGAAATTTAGCTGTATACCGATTTGTACTTGAGAGGCCCGAAAGGGGTCCTGAAAACGCCTGAAAACGGGTTTTCAGGTTATTGCGCCATCGGATAGAGGGTATCCTGAAACGGCCTGAAAACATGTTTCAGGCGCCTGAAAACGACGGTATCTGGGGTGAATATTTGATTTTGTAGTATGTGAAAGAGGACCTTCTGAAACGGCCTGAAAACGCATTTCAGCCTGCTGAAAACGCTTCTAACGTGTCTAAAATCACATTTGTAGTTTTTATCATGCCACCGGCGTAACACTACCCCCTCCTAAGACATGCTCGTCCCGCGCATCATTATTTCCGTGGTATTTGGCGAGCCGGTCAACGTGAACAATCTTGCATGGGCTTCGTAAATTCCTCCGTATCCGATACGTAACGTCATTGATCTTCGTAACCACTCTGTACGGCCCATCCCAATTCGGGGACAGTTTCGGAGACTTTCCTTTCTTCCTCATAGGGTTATGTAGCCACACCAATGAGCCTTCCTCGTACTCAATTTGGTTGGACTTCCTGTCATACCTGGTCTTCATCCTCGTGCTAGCTTGAAGCCCGTGCTCGCGAACTAGACTATAAACGTCATCCATCCGGTCCCTTAGATCGCACACATACTCTGTTATAGACCTCGGAGCATCTGGTGGTCGTCCTGTTAAGAGGTCAGCAGGTAAACGAAGCTCTCTTCCGAAATTGGTATATGCGGGAGTAACTGCAGTGCTTTCATGGGTGGCGGACCTGTATGACATCAAAAAGAGAGGAATATGCCGGTCCCAATCTTTTTGGTGACTTTCGACTACCTTGGCAAGATGTCTCTCCAGGGTCTGATTGAATCTCTCAACCATTCCATCGGACTGAGGATGATATGACGTAGTTCTTGTCTTATGCAATCCCATGATTCGACAGGTCTCTTGGAATACCGCAGATTCAAAGTTCCTGCCTTGATCGCTGTGTATCTCCAGGGGTACTCCAAAACGGCAAATTACTTCATTGACTAACTTTTCCGCTATTGTGACTGCTTCCTGATTGGGAATAGCAAACACTTCAGGCCACTTGGTGAAATAGTCCATCACAACAAGAATGTACTTATTTCCAGAGTCTGATGTAGGGAACGGGCCTGCGACATCCAACGCAACTCTCTCCCAAGGCGCTCCAACATTGTAGATCTTGAGTGCCCCTCTGCTTCGGGTATGCGGTCCTTTAACTGATGCACAGCTTACACACTTTCTACACCAATCATCGACATCCTCGCGGCAGTGGATCCAATAAAATCGTTGTCGAATTTTCATTAAAGTCCTTTTAACTCCAAGGTGTCCACCAGAAGTACCGTTGTGGTAGCTTTCTAAAACGTTTTTCACTCTTTTCCTTGGGACAACAACTTGTAGGTGGACATCTTTCCCATTCACTGACTCCCATTTCCTGCATAATACGCCATTATGCATGACCAAACTATCCCATTGCGCCCAGTAGCTTTTTGTAACTGTCCCCATCGGAGCTACTTCACACCATTTTGGTTTAGGTACTCCTGCATTAACCCAGTCAAAAATGGGCTTTATGTCGGGGTCTTCTTTTTGTGCACGTTGCATGGATTCCTCGCTACATTCCTCACTAACTGTATCTGTTCGCAACATCCTCAAGCATTCCTTGCCCTCTTGTCTAAGACAATGCTTGCAGTCATCTGGGCAAGGCCTCCGAGAGAGGGCGTCAGCATTTCCATGCGATTTTCCACTGCGGTGTTCGATTACAAAGTCATATTCTTGAAGTTGTTCGATCCACCGTGCTACCTGTCCCTCAGGGTTTTTAAACTCCAGCAGCCACTTCAAGGCAGCGTGATCAGTTCTTATCCGAAACTTCCGCCCCAGCAGGTATTTGCTGAAATGCTGTAATGTCTTAACAACGGCCAGCAGTTCCCGCCGAGTGACGCAATAATTTCTCTCTGGCTTTGATAATGATTTGCTAAAGTAAGCGATTACCACCTCATTATCTCCCTTCTTTTGTGACAATACTCCTCCAATACCTGTATTACTGGCATCAGTATCCACAATAAAGTCCGCTTCTGGATCTGGATATCCCAGTATGGGCGTTTCGCAAAGTCTTTGCTTGAGGTTGTTGAAACTTTCTGTGCATCTCTGAGTCCAGTCGAACTGTCGCTTTTCTTCCGTTAGTTCGTGCAATGGCTTTGCTATATCCGAAAAGTTCTTCACAAATCTCCTGTAGTATGAGCAAAGTCCTAAGAAAGCACGTACAGCAGTTTTGTCCCTCGGTATGGGCCAATCCTTTACAGCGCTGATCTTTTCAGGATCTGTCTGGATGCCGTCCTTGGAAATCACATGTCCCAAATAATTGACTTTCTGTTTGAAGAGCGAACATTTCTTTGGACTTAGTTTTAGATTTGCCTCTCGTAGCTTAGACAATACTTGCTCCAATTTATTAAGGTGGTCATCGAAGTTTTTACCAATGATGATAATGTCATCCAAATAAACCAAGCAAGTGTCTCCTAGTAGACTAGCTAATATTTGTTCCATTAACCTCTCGAATGTTGCCGGTGCGTTGCACAAACCAAAAGGCATAACATTGAACTGCCAGAGTCCTTTACCAGTTGAAAAAGCAGTTTTCTCTTTATCCTTATCCTTGATTTCGACCTGCCAGTACCCACTCTTTAAATCCAACGTTGAAAACCATTTCATTCCATTTAAAGTGTCTAGAGTGTCGTCGATTCGAGGCAATGGATAGCTGTCTTTCTTAGTCGCATCATTCAGTCGGCGGTAATCGACACAGAATCTCATAGTGCCGTCCTTCTTCTTCACCAAAACCACGGGGGAACACCAAGGGCTTGTCGAAGGTTCAATGATGCCGCCCCGTCTCATCTCATCGATCATTTCTTCAACTTCCTTTTCTCGTGCCACTGGAACTCGTCGAGGTCGCTGCCGAATGGGCATCACTTCACCAGTGTCGATTTCATGCTGGACTACGCCAGTTCTTCCAATATCACTGTCATGCGCAGAGAACACATTGCTATACCGCAACAATAACTGACGTGCTTTGACCAGCTCTTCCTGAGTGAGATCATTTCTTGATTCGCCCAACAACCCTTCTATGTCCGTGGAAAGCAAGGAATCTTCAGATTCCTTATCCTTGGTAGGAGCCTGACAGCTTTGTATCCAAGAGAGTTCCTCACATTTTCCAACCAAAGTACCTTTGTTAAGGACACACTTGGTATCACTGAGGTTGAGAATTCTCACAAATGCTGCAGGTGAAGTTGTAACCACCGTACGAGCTGCCATCCATGGTTTACCGTTGGATACTTTTTCTACAACTACACATCGACGACCTCCCTGACTTGATGTTCCTGGTAAACGCACTGGGACTAGAACCTGTGCCTTTGGTAGGAGAACAGTTCTTCTAGAGCAGTAAACATTCCCACTAATTCCTCCTTCCATAGGAACCTCATCAAATCTAGTTTTCAGAACTCCAACTTCCATGTCAATTTTATAACCATGGCACCTCATAAAATCTAGTCCAATAATACAGTCGTCAATGATGTCGGCAACAATCACTTTATGCCGATAAATGTGCTTGCCGATTCTTAAATCCACTCCTGTCTCCCCCTTGATGGGAATATGCTGGCCAGTGGCTGTAAGCAGCTGTAGATGCTTCGGTTGGACTACATGACCTCGAGTCAGGTGTTTCAGAAGCCAAGAATTAATCACCGTCCGAGAAGCTCCGGTGTCGATAGTAAGGTTACATGGTATTCCACCAATTTCTCCCTTGACGACCAGACTATTCCCGTCGTTGACTTGTGAGATCACTACTGGGACATTTCGACCACCAGCCAGCACTCGTCCCTTAGTCCTGGCTCTTACTCGTTTCCCTGCTGCGGCTCTGGTCGTACAGAGCCCTTATTCCTGGTCACAGGGGATTCATCTCGTTCTCTCCTGCTGCTTCTTTTCGGGCAACTAGTTTGTATATGGCCACGTTCTCCACAATGGTAACATCGTGGCCCAAACTCCCGACGTGGTGCAATCGGCTCCCTAGCAGATACCTCACATAGCTTATAGGATCTTGATGGATCTTGGCGTACAGCTTCAACTTCTAGGGCATGAGCTACGGCATCCTTAAGGTTTTCGTGGTGCCCTAGTCGTACTGCCGCCCTTACTTCCAAATCTCGGATCCCATCAACAAATGCCTGCACCAGCATGGTTTTTATCCAAGAGTCAGCTGAACGTTGGTATGCCTTTCTGACCAGCTTTTCAATTTCCAGGGCCCATTGTTGCAATGTCTCATTACGTCCCTGCGTTCTGTCTTTCAGTTGAGCTCGGTAGACATGTTCTAGATGACTGTCTCCGTAACGGGCTTCTAATGCTTCTAGAAGCCGGTCGTAAGTTTGCTCTTTTCCAAGAGCTTCTAGAATTGTAAGAGCCTCGTCACGAAGTGCCAGCGTCAGAGCCGTCATCGCTTGCTCCTTACTCCAACCGTTTGCTTTGGACACGGACTCGAACTGTAGCTTGTACGCCGCCCACGAAGATGTTCCATCGAAAGGAGGTGCCTTAAATTTTCCACCTCCCGGCACAGATATCTCAGGTGTGCAGGGACTGATGCCACTAGCTACTTTTAATTCAAGCTTCTGGAGGCGACGCTCAACCGCTTCCTCTACAACATGAATCTTGTTCTCCATGTCACTAAGCTTCCCTTGGACTTCGTACATTTCTTGCTTCCATTCAGTAGCAGCCTTGTGCAACTCTTGAAGAATCAATTTCGACTGTTCTTCTTGTTTCCGCGACTGTTCTTCTTGTTTCCGTGACTGTTCTTCTTGTTTCCGCGACTGTTCATCTTGTTTGCGCGACTGCTCCTTCAGGAGAATCAGAATAGTTCTGAGGTCTACGTCTTGAGTACTTTTAGCCTGCAAACCAGACGGACCGGGCTTGGATGCAGTATCCTCACATGCTGGAGGCTCTTCACGTACTGCAATATCCTCCTGCGCTGCAGGTTCCTCACGTGCAGTTTGGCTCCGGGTCACAACTCCTTTTGGCTCGGTCTCGTTGTCACGTGGCGTTATACCCATTTTCTATCCCGCTTCTGACGCCAAATGTTACGTTCGTGGGGTGGGTTTTTCTATAGAAAATGTATAAATAAGCCACTAATTAAAACTGACACTTTAATTACTAATTAAAGGAACAAACACCAAACTAAAACAGTAATCACACACTTAACACGTCACACTGATTCACTCTCAAACTCGCCGTTAGAATCGCAGTTTTCGTTCTTGATGTTATCTCTTCGCTGTCTCAATTGAAACTCCTCCTTCGGCCGGGTCATACTGGGCTTTTATACAAGCCACTCAAATCTACAAAGTACGAGATAATTCGATTCTAGAAAGTTCCCGAGTCAGGTCGGTCGGTAGGGCCCGTGCGCGAACATTCTAGGGTATCGCTGTCTCTTTCTACAGGTTTCTCTTTCACACCCGTCGAGAATGTTCTCTCTATAGCTGTCTCGTTCACATCCTTCCAGAACATTCTCTCGTGCTGTCTCTATCTAATAGTGCTTTCTCTTTCACTCCTATGGGAAATTTAGCTGTATACCGATTTGTACTTGAGAGGCCCGAAAGGGGTCCTGAAAACGCCTGAAAACGGGTTTTCAGGTTATTGCGCCATCGGATAGAGGGTATCCTGAAACGGCCTGAAAACATGTTTCAGGCGCCTGAAAACGACGGTATCTGGGGTGAATATTTGATTTTGTAGTATGTGAAAGAGGACCTTCTGAAACGGCCTGAAAACGCATTTCAGCCTGCTGAAAACGCTTCTAACGTGTCTAAAATCACATTTGTAGTTTTTATCATGCCACCGGCGTAACAATATTTACGCACGCAATCATGATGCGCAGACTGCCGTGCAGCGCCTAAACCACTTATTGATCTAGCCTTTTTAATGCTGTGAACCGTACCCGAATGACGGCCTTGTATATTAAAATTAACGTATTGAACATTAACGTGTTTGCCCAGACCACCGACACAATCTAAGCGAATATGTTTTTCGGGGCCTTTGGCACCAATCCTAGCTGAGATTTCAGAATCTATGAATGTCCCAGTGGACCCATCGTCCAATAGTGCGAAAGTGTCGACGCTACCAGATGGACCTGACACGGTTACGGCAACTATTTTCAACAACGGACGGCTAGAAGGTTCTTTAAGCACAGATGAGGTCGCATGCGTGAGTATTTCATGGTCGGAGTCGTCAGACAGCGACGGTGCAGCGGCTGCATCGGGAACACTTTGGGTGACTGACGCGGTGATGCCGGATGTCGATGGCAGTTGCTCGTCGTCGGCGTTGTTGTCGTCGTCCTCCACCTCGACGTGCGCAGTAACAGCACGCTCAGGTTTTGACCCATGTAATAATCCGTGATGACGCATGTCACAACCTTCTACGCTACATACTTTTTTTATACAAGAGGCTTTATTCTTATGAAAACCTTTTTTCAAACATCTATGACATATTTTATTCTTTTTGACGAATTGCCACCTATCATTAACTGTCATATTAATGAATTTGACACAGTCAAATAAATCATGACTTTGTTTACAAAATAAACAATTATTGTCAGAAAAATGCGTTGTCGGTATCGACATATTATCGAATGAATGGTTATTATTTTCAGCAACATTATTTACTTTATCTCTATTACCGATTGGCCGAGTATTAAAAGTCGGCGCCTGGTCGTAGGCGCCTCCGAATCTACATTGCAAGTCAACTTCGCGTGAGAGGAAATCCGCAAACATTTCGAGCTTGGATTCGTTATCATTGCGCGAATGGGCGTAATCCAACCACCGTGGTCGCAGCAGCGGAGGCAGCTTGCTCCATAGTGCTTGGAATAGCTCGGGCGAACGTAAATGATCGGGTTTATTTAGCATCCGTATTACTTCTACGCAATTACGAACACGGCTTGAAAAATTTACAAGATCCTTACCATCGTAGCTTACCTTAGGCAGGGCGCGCACCGCTGACACTTCATGCGTGACGACGAGCTCGGGGCGGCCGAAGCGGGCGTCAAGCGCAGCCACCACCGCGGCGGGGTCGCGGGCTGCCGCCAGCAGGCCCGCCACGGCCTCGCGGCCCGCACCGCGAAGGGCGCGTGACAATCTAGCCAAATTTTCGGTGGAAGAAAAACTATCTGCTTTATTTTCGTAAACTCTTTTCAAAGCTAACCAATCCAGATACGACTTGCCGTCGAATGTGGGCAAATCCGTCTTTGTCTGGTTCACTTTATTTATTAACATCTCAAGCGAATTAACTAAGCGTGTCACTCCTCCGTCTTCAGATTGATATTGCCCAGGAGAACTTTTAGCCACCGCGGCCGCCGGGCCATTTGTCTCTTGGGCCGCATTATTATCAGACCTGAAAGGTGGAATAGCACTTAATAAAAATTGTTCATTAGCCTTAGGAATTGTATTATTTACCCATTCCTGAATACTCGCGCGGCTACGAGTGCCGTGGCTGCTACGTCGGCTAGCACCGGCTTCAATTGCGGCAAGATTAGCTTGCAATTCAAGCTCTGCAACCTGGCGTTCCCGTTCAGCCGCGCGTTCGGCGGCATGGCGCTCGCGCTCCGCAAGCTGTCGCTCGCGCTCCGCAAGCTGTCGCTCGCGCTCCGCAAGCTGTCGCTCGCGCTCCGATTCCAACTCCGCAAGACGACGTGCGTGTTGCGCTTTCGCCTCCAGTTGGTGCGCTACGATGGTAGCAGACGAGCGTGACGTGGCGGCGCTGGCCGCCCGGGAAGGTGTCGGAGTCGCTTCGTGAGGAGCGGAGCCTGCGCCTTGCTGCGCGACTGGTTCAGTCTCCTTCACGGCTGGCACACCGTCTCCCTTTTCACGTCCGCTCATTTTAGCGCTCTTAGAGCGAGTTAACATTTATTATAAAATACTTACTTCACGGTAGAAAGACCATATTTTACAAATACTGAAAGAAAAGGCACCGGTTCCGTAGAAGAATAGAATTATAATGTCAGTAAAAAATAAAAGAATTACAAATCAAAAGCATAGACAATAACACGTAAAAAAGGTAACTCTATAAAAAGTTGTGCAGTCTTGCACAACCATAGTACATAAAGAGTTTGAAACACTTTCAAATATTGGGTTATTTTGAGATTTTCGTAAAAAATCGGTTCCGATCCCTGACTTGAACATCTTAAGGTTTATTGAGTGAAATTGAAGGAAAGGTCAATGCGAGTAAGACCGTCGGTCAGAAAAGTCCGTAAAAATGAAATATGCCTTACCTTATTTACTTTTATAACTTGAACAGCCTTCATAGCTCAATCGGTAGTAACCCTGCCTACCAAGCTGGAGGTTCTGGGTTCGAATACCAGTTTTACCAGGCATTTATTTGTCGGTTTATCAAAAATATTTGTATCTTGGTCATGCTTGTTTTCTATGTAAATTAAGTAACTTTATCTATTATACATATCGAGGGTTGCCTGGTGAAACCCTATAAGTACGTGACACCTAGTTTCGAGAAAAATGACGTTAAAGGTTTATTGTCATCGGACACTTATTTTGATAAATAGATTCGTAGTTTTATGAGTGGTTTGTGAAAAGCAATTTCATTCACTTTAAGTTTATCTATGTTTTAGTTATGTAACTCATCTAGTTTTCCTGTAAGATAACATTTTTTACCAAGGGGTATCGACTTATTGGGTTTACGCATAAATAAAAAAACCATATTTGTTACTAAGAGGGTATTATTACCAGAAAAAACTTAAAGAATAGACGAATCTAAAAGTAATAACGGTATTATTCTACATCTGAAAAAGTAAGTGCTATGCCAACAAACGTTTTTAGGCTTCTTATCCATCCATGATACTCTTCAGGTATAATTTAGTATGTTTCAGCGGGGCAAAGTGCTTCTATGAACGGTTTGTCTGTGACTGGACCTGGTGTTTTAACGGCGGATAAAAAAAAAAAAAGCTATGAAAGCTATGATATGAAAGGCAATGAGGATGGTGGGTTTCCATGGTTTTGAGGATCCGCACATTGTTTTGCGTTGCCTATTGTGTTTGTGGTACTCATGCTTTGGTTGGGAGAATCAGTTTCAGAAAAGGACTCCTCCGACTCCTTGATGAATCGCAAATTGATATTGCCACCCAAATGCGCTATATTCTCAACGACAGTAATGGCATGTCGGACTCCAGTGAGTCTTTTGTGGATTGTTGAAAAAAAACTGTTGTTGGAGTCGATCTGTAACTTGATTTATTGTGCTTGCATTTTTTTCCGGATGATGCAGCTGACTTATTTGGCAGTGACTGTTCGGGTGAGGATCCTGCATGTGTGCCGCATCCTGGGGACTTTCGCAGTTTTGATGAGTCGCGGATTGATATCGCCACCAAGATGCGCAGTAGTGGTGGTAAGGGGACTCAAGTGGGTCTTTTACAGATTGCTTGAAAGTGGTGTCATTGGGATGAAGTTGCTTATACAGGTAATTTATTCTGCTTTCGTTTTTTTTCAGATGATTGAACTGAGGATCCTACTTGCGACTGTTTTGCCAAAACAAATGGATTTTGACTCGGATTTTGCTACTGAGGGTCCAAATGTTTCATCCATACAGGAAGATTTTGGACAGTGTTTTGGATAGGGTTTGGGATTGTGTCGGGCCCCTGAAGCGACGTAGGCAGGCTGAGCTGTCTGAGTGGAGGGTGGATATCGCTAAAAGGCGAAAGCTGCTAAAGTTCCAAAGGAGGTTCAAGGATCGAGGAGGTTCCAAGGAGGTTTTGGAACTTTAGCAGGACGCTTAACGCCTTGGGTTATATAAGGTAGTCCTTCCATTTTTCGCTTTTTAGCGATATCTACTTTCCGTTCAGATGGCTCGGCTTGCTTGCGTCGCTTCAGGGGTTTGACGGAATCCCAAACTTTGTGTGAAACATTGTCTAGAATTGGGTTAGCAGTGTCTTCTGCTTGTGGGCAGGCGTCGGAGCGTTTGCGGATCATGCCGTCATTGTGGCTGGAGTCGGTTGGTTCTGATACTTTTAATGTATCGTCTTCGGAGTCTGGAACGTGGGAGGAGGCTCTTTCTGTGCATTCGCCTTGACCAGAGGGACTGGCATTGTCGGGTGTCGGCAGGGAACGCTCCTGGTGTTTCCTTGGACTGGGACTTTCAGGAATGATGGTGTCGTGGCCGGAGTCATTTCGCTGAGGTGCGTCGTTCTCTGGGTCTGTGTCGGGATCGCAGGGAGCTCCCGCTGAATGGTAATTTCTGCGGCGGTCCAGGCTCGATCTAAAGCTTCATCAATCAGCACCATAAGGGGGTCTTCCTGTTTGGATGAAACATTTGGACTTTCATTGGTGAAGTCTGGGTCGAAATCTATTTGTTTTGGTGAAATAGTCGTGGATGATCTTCAGTTTAATCATTTGAGGAAACCGAAGGAGGAATAAATTGCCTGTATAAGTGGCTTTATCCTAGTAACGTTGTTTTTGAGTAGTCTGTAAAAGACTTGCTTGAGTCTTCTTACTATTATGATTGTGCATTTGGGTGGTGATATCAATTTGCGATTCATCGGAATTGCGAGGGTCCTTGGGATGTGGCACATGTGTGGGATCTTCATCCGAATGGTCACTGCCGGGTGGGTCAGTTTCATTATCTGGAAAGAATTTAAGCATGATGAACTGAGTTACCGATTGATCCTAACAACGGTTTTTTTTAGTAGTCCACAAGGGACTTGCTTGAGTCTGGCATGCTATTGATGTCGTTGACAATATAGCGCATTTGAGTAATTTTCTGAAATTGTTTCTTTTAATTGGAGTGTGAGTATCACAAGCACAATAGGTAGTAACGTGGGACAGTGTGCGGATCTTCAAGGCTATGGAAGCTTATCATCTTCATTGTTTTGCATGTAACAGCTTACATTTTTTTCAATTGCCTTTGAAGCACTGGGTCTAGTCATGGACAAGCTGTTCATGGAGGCACTTTGCCCCGCTGAAACGTAAAAAATAATCAATATTTTTTAATCAAAAGTACTAATCACAACAACCTTTTTATTATTTTTATCGTAAGAATCACTCCAAGTCGCGAAGTCTCATTAATCGTCAGTGCTAAAACCCGATAAGTTCGCATAAAACAACAACAATTATTTTCATAGTCAGTGCTAAAACCCGATAAGATCAAATAAAACAACAACAATGCTTTTCATAGTCAGTGCTAAAAACCGATAAGTTCAATAAAACAACAACAATGCTTTTCATGGTAACGGTTAGGTACAATAGCTTACATTAATTGTTACTTGAACTCATTACTATAAACACGGTGTGTAAAATATGACAATTCTACGTTTATTCTAGGTTAGAAAAGTAGATTACCTGTTTCCAGCTTATTACTGCAAGCTAGGTAGTTGCACTAATTTTCTGCCTCGGTCACCCATCACACAACTTTGAACAAAATCATTCACAAACTTTTTTAATACAATACACCCCTTTTTAACAGCTATTTTCAATTAAATATGCAACGTCGCAGCGGTGCGCTTGCGTTCGTGTCGCTACTTGTCAAGGCTGCGCATGATCATGGGGCCGTCGAAAATCTTATAGGGTTCTTCCCCGGACATATGTATTTGAAAGAAATTTGTTAAAGGCCTCTTGCGAGAATCCGATTACTGGACTTAACATAATATTTTATTAGAGAATTGTTTCAAATAAGTACTATAAGTTTATTTGTTGGGTTCTCTTTGAATAAATTTGTATGTGCAATAAATGATATCGTAAAAGTAGAATCCAACAAATGCTTTTAACGTATTCTAATTCGTAATAAAATTCTTTAAAGTTTGCAATCGTAATGAGGTTAGACCGGGTAAGTAACAGTAACTGGTTCTACATTGTGTGTTTAGTTTGATTAGGTGTAAATATCTCGGCACTAAATACCAATAAATATACATTATGTGGTTCTTCCATTAAGTAATAAATAAAAATGAAGTCTTAAATGTACTTGTAGTATTTAATTTTGAATTAATAGTTGAAATCAAGTACTTATTGGGTTATTTACTCGGCATATTTCCGTGATACATGTAAAATCAGCTTATCTGATATTACCATTAGATCGACCGATACTGAATCATTCTAAAACTGTTTTTACTTTAAAATCTCACTTTTTGTCACTTATCGGGTTTCACCAGGCAACCCTCGATATATTATACAGTGTGTTACCTTGATTGAGGCTTTTATTGAAACCGATGAATGTGATGCAATTTTTTTGTCAAACCGTGAGCATTATTTGATAGAATATGATGACACGCCTATCGTGTCATACGCCATTCGTTAAAAACATTCATGACACGTATTTAAAAACATTCATTAATACTTGAAAACGATTGCTAGTAATGTGTATTATTATTTGAGCTTTACCATGGGACTAGGTTGATTTGTATAAGAATGTCCCATAACATAGGTATATATTTTTTTATTTGTTTATACATTTTATATTATTGTTGCTTTGCCAATACATTTTCCGAGGCTAAATGATTATGATGTGTAACTTTCTCATATTCTAGGATTTGTTCACCCAAGATGGCGTGCTCCTCAAGGCATGCATTGGCCGTCCGATCACAGACCTCAACTCCATCGGCATGCTTTGCGTGGTGCTCAACCCCAACGGCACCAAGTGCGTGGAGTGGCGCCCCAACGACCTCATTACCATCGACTCCGACACGCAAGACCAGGAATGGGCCGTGGTTAATACTATAGGTGGGTGGGGTATGTTTACGTACGAAGTCAAAACGGCCGTGTTGTGACGGCAGTAAGAATACATTTGTCACCACCTCAACTCCTGCGGGTGTCGTAAGAGTCGACTAAGCGATTGAAGTGTCAGTGTCACTGACCATTATTTGATAAAAGATTGATGATGGGCAGCAGCGTCATCATAGTTTCACATTACTGCGATCGCCAATCCGCTTGCCCAGCGTGGCGATTATGGGCATTTACCTCCTAATGCGTCTATACGCATTGTTTATAAGAGAGGCCTACGTCCAGCAGTGGACTATCATGCTGATGATGACAAAATCAAAGTCTAAACTATTTTTTATTCAAGTAAGCCTATTAATAAGCATTTTTGAATCGTCAGACGCAAGGAAAAAAACGACTACCGGTTCTAACCCTACACCACTGACCTGAGAAGAACCAGTGAGAAACTCACAAACTTGGCTCATTTGTTCACTGTTTAGAAAACAACTCTGTACACTTGTATTTTAATTTCGGTCTTCACTACGATGACATGTTTTATGGCCATGCATCAGAGGCGATGCAATTTTCCTTTAAGGCCATGCCACATCGAATGCGTGTGCAACAAGTGCACGTGCGCATGCTGCCCCCGTAAGCATAAAAGCAGTAACTAGTTTTGAAGTGTCAATCAATTTTTTAAGGATGAACAATATTGCTTTGCTCTTCCGCGATACAGAATGTGTAGCTAATTAGTGTAACCCGCTATAATTACTTGCGTATTTTTTGCATGCAATTAATTTTCCCACCCTCCCGCCGCAAAAATAAATACGCAAATAACTATAACAAACCACCACCAATAACACTATACTCGACACGTGTTTCGCCTCTCTACGAGGCATCATCAGGAGTTGACGATGTTGTCGGTCTGGTGTCCGGCAACAGAATGAGCTGTCCTGTCTGGTCGGCCATATTTATAACCTCACCCTGACCCCGCCCCCTACCCCCTTCTCCCCCCCTGGCAACGGAAAAAATTCGTAATAACGGCGATGACGCAACATTCAGCTGCTCGTTAATAATTACACCTCTACCGTTGTACCTAACTATTTCCAATTGTTCCAGAACGTTCAAACGTAAACCTTTATCACAAACGTGCAGAACATTAAAAGAGTGGTCCTCAGATAAACTATGGCCACTCTCTATCAAATGCTTCGCGAAATTTGAACGTTCTGGATGGTTATGCCTATAAGATGTAACATGCTCCTTATACCTTGTGTTAAAATTACGGCCCGTTTGCCCCACGTACACCTTATTACAATCATCACAAGTTAGCTTATACACACCAGACTTCTTGCCCGTCTCAATTTGATCTTTGCCGTTACAAAGTTTTGAATGTAACGTATTGTTTGTCTTAAAAGCAACATTAATATTATTAGACTTCAAAACTTTGTAAATATCATCTGATAGTTTGCCAACATACGTAATGCTTGCCTGAAATTTCTTGGTGGGTTCAGACGGCCGTGCAGCATACAACATATTATTGATCATGCCATTCTGTTTCTTTCTGATTATACCATCCACAACTGACTTATCGTAGCCGTTAGAAACCGCCAAGTGATAGATGTTATTCAATTCTAGTTGATAATGGTCATCAGAAAGAGGCACAGTCAACAATCTATGCACATAACAATGAAAAGCCGCTAACTTATGTTGCCACGGATGTATAGAAGAAGCTGGTATAACTGCGTCAGTCTGTGTAGGCTTACGGAAAATTCGGAAATCGTGTCTGTTATTAACCCTTGTGATCGTCAAGTCCAGGAAATTAAGTGAATTGTCTTGCTCTAATTCTTTCTTAAACTTAATTTTCGGGTGCTTGTTATTAACCTCAGTAAAAAATGCATCCAGCTGTGTCACACTGCCCGTCCAACAAATAATTAAATCATCCACGTACCTAAAATAATACAAAATATCCCTATTACCTACAATATGCTGGTTTTCAAAGTCATCCATAAAAATATCAGCCATTAAAGGACTCAATGGTGAACCCATAGCCAAACCATCATTTTGCAGGTAATATTGACCCCCAAATCTAAAATAATTTTGTTTCATACAAATAGCAGTGAGTTGCAATAATTCATCCACCTCTCCCGGATGCAGCCGCTGTCTTTCAAACATACCACGAAGGATGTCCAATGTTTCGACATACGGTACATTTGTAAATAAACTGTCTACATCCAACGAAAGAAGGATAGCATTCTCAGGCAAGTTAATACCCTTGATCCTCTCTACTAGATCTAAACTATTCTTTAAACAAAACTTAGGCCGAAATTGGGATTTATCTCTAATAATGCAATTCAATCTCTTTGCTAAATTATAAGTTGGTGCACCCAAGTATGACACCACTGGACGAATCGGAATATTGTCTTTATGAATCTTTGGAAGACCATAAAGAACAGGAGCTCGTGGATTCATGGGGATAACCATATTCTTCTCATGCTCGGTTTCAAAGACAAACGAAGAATCCTTAACCGCATGCCTAAGATCTTTCTGGAACGCTGGAGTTGGGTCTTTCCGTAAGATAGAAAAGCCATCACCTTGGATAATATCTAATACTTTCTGATTGTATTGACCCCGTTCCATGAACACAATGCAATTGCCTTTGTCTGCCTTTGAAACCACTAGATCATTATCTTGCACCTTTTGTTGTATAGATCTTAATAACAACATATTAGATCGTACCCCCGCATCCTCTACTAGACCAGCACCTTTAATAACATTAGCTACCATGGTTTTTGTGTCTACCTCACCACGCCCCCGAACAATAGCAACCTCGGCATCCACAGCCAAATTTTCAAGAACTCCTTGTTTTAGCTTAGGCTGGAAGTTATATTTCAATCCCTTCTCCAAAAGACCTACTTCATTTCCCGAAAATTCGACTGTAGTGAGGTTCTTCATGCGAGGGTGGAACTGGTGATGAGTTGGTGGTACTATTTCACCTCTGCCTAAGGAAGAATTAGAAGCTGCTGTTAATCTGTGCAATTTGTTAAGCTGTGCAATATACATCTCGTGAGCAAGTTCTGACGCGAAGTATCTGGCCTTTTGGTCAAGAATATCAAACTCGAGATTATGCAGCTTAAATGAAAGTTCGGAATATAGAACCTTAAGATGCAATTTTAAATTGTCTCTAACTGTAAACCAATGGCGAGATTCTTCGTTGAGCCAGACCTTTTGAGCCTTATTAATTGCCAACCTTGCCGACCTGCTAGTACTACTACAACGGAAATGGATGTAATTAGGTACAACATTCAGCTGCTTACATCGCTGGTTAAACCAAACATTCTGGACAGCTGCACGATGCTGTTTCGTTAATTTGACATAAAGTCGTGCCTGCTCAGCCACGCTAGCTGTTTTTAAGTAATTAATTGAATCAGGCGTTACTTTGCGGAAGTCCATATTCAAGGATGAACAATATTGCTTTGCTCTTCCGCGATACAGAATGTGTAGCTAATTAGTGTAACCCGCTATAATTACTTGCGTATTTTTTGCATGCAATTAATTTTCCCACCCTCCCGCCGCAAAAATAAATACGCAAATAACTATAACAAACCACCACCAATAACACTATACTCGACACGTGTTTCGCCTCTCTACGAGGCATCATCAGGAGTTGACGATGTTGTCGGTCTGGTGTCCGGCAACAGAATGAGCTGTCCTGTCTGGTCGGCCATATTTATAACCTCACCCTGACCCCGCCCCCTACCCCCTTCTCCCCCCCTGGCAACGGAAAAAATTCGTAATAACGGCGATGACGCAACATTCAGCTGCTCGTTAATAATTACACCTCTACCGTTGTACCTAACTATTTCCAATTGTTCCAGAACGTTCAAACGTAAACCTTTATCACAAACGTGCAGAACATTAAAAGAGTGGTCCTCAGATAAACTATGGCCACTCTCTATCAAATGCTTCGCGAAATTTGAACGTTCTGGATGGTTATGCCTATAAGATGTAACATGCTCCTTATACCTTGTGTTAAAATTACGGCCCGTTTGCCCCACGTACACCTTATTACAATCATCACAAGTTAGCTTATACACACCAGACTTCTTGCCCGTCTCAATTTGATCTTTGCCGTTACAAAGTTTTGAATGTAACGTATTGTTTGTCTTAAAAGCAACATTAATATTATTAGACTTCAAAACTTTGTAAATATCATCTGATAGTTTGCCAACATACGTAATGCTTGCCTGAAATTTCTTGGTGGGTTCAGACGGCCGTGCAGCATACAACATATTATTGATCATGCCATTCTGTTTCTTTCTGATTATACCATCCACAACTGACTTATCGTAGCCGTTAGAAACCGCCAAGTGATAGATGTTATTCAATTCTAGTTGATAATGGTCATCAGAAAGAGGCACAGTCAACAATCTATGCACATAACAATGAAAAGCCGCTAACTTATGTTGCCACGGATGTATAGAAGAAGCTGGTATAACTGCGTCAGTCTGTGTAGGCTTACGGAAAATTCGGAAATCGTGTCTGTTATTAACCCTTGTGATCGTCAAGTCCAGGAAATTAAGTGAATTGTCTTGCTCTAATTCTTTCTTAAACTTAATTTTCGGGTGCTTGTTATTAACCTCAGTAAAAAATGCATCCAGCTGTGTCACACTGCCCGTCCAACAAATAATTAAATCATCCACGTACCTAAAATAATACAAAATATCCCTATTACCTACAATATGCTGGTTTTCAAAGTCATCCATAAAAATATCAGCCATTAAAGGACTCAATGGTGAACCCATAGCCAAACCATCATTTTGCAGGTAATATTGACCCCCAAATCTAAAATAATTTTGTTTCATACAAATAGCAGTGAGTTGCAATAATTCATCCACCTCTCCCGGATGCAGCCGCTGTCTTTCAAACATACCACGAAGGATGTCCAATGTTTCGACATACGGTACATTTGTAAATAAACTGTCTACATCCAACGAAAGAAGGATAGCATTCTCAGGCAAGTTAATACCCTTGATCCTCTCTACTAGATCTAAACTATTCTTTAAACAAAACTTAGGCCGAAATTGGGATTTATCTCTAATAATGCAATTCAATCTCTTTGCTAAATTATAAGTTGGTGCACCCAAGTATGACACCACTGGACGAATCGGAATATTGTCTTTATGAATCTTTGGAAGACCATAAAGAACAGGAGCTCGTGGATTCATGGGGATAACCATATTCTTCTCATGCTCGGTTTCAAAGACAAACGAAGAATCCTTAACCGCATGCCTAAGATCTTTCTGGAACGCTGGAGTTGGGTCTTTCCGTAAGATAGAAAAGCCATCACCTTGGATAATATCTAATACTTTCTGATTGTATTGACCCCGTTCCATGAACACAATGCAATTGCCTTTGTCTGCCTTTGAAACCACTAGATCATTATCTTGCACCTTTTGTTGTATAGATCTTAATAACAACATATTAGATCGTACCCCCGCATCCTCTACTAGACCAGCACCTTTAATAACATTAGCTACCATGGTTTTTGTGTCTACCTCACCACGCCCCCGAACAATAGCAACCTCGGCATCCACAGCCAAATTTTCAAGAACTCCTTGTTTTAGCTTAGGCTGGAAGTTATATTTCAATCCCTTCTCCAAAAGACCTACTTCATTTCCCGAAAATTCGACTGTAGTGAGGTTCTTCATGCGAGGGTGGAACTGGTGATGAGTTGGTGGTACTATTTCACCTCTGCCTAAGGAAGAATTAGAAGCTGCTGTTAATCTGTGCAATTTGTTAAGCTGTGCAATATACATCTCGTGAGCAAGTTCTGACGCGAAGTATCTGGCCTTTTGGTCAAGAATATCAAACTCGAGATTATGCAGCTTAAATGAAAGTTCGGAATATAGAACCTTAAGATGCAATTTTAAATTGTCTCTAACTGTAAACCAATGGCGAGATTCTTCGTTGAGCCAGACCTTTTGAGCCTTATTAATTGCCAACCTTGCCGACCTGCTAGTACTACTACAACGGAAATGGATGTAATTAGGTACAACATTCAGCTGCTTACATCGCTGGTTAAACCAAACATTCTGGACAGCTGCACGATGCTGTTTCGTTAATTTGACATAAAGTCGTGCCTGCTCAGCCACGCTAGCTGTTTTTAAGTAATTAATTGAATCAGGCGTTACTTTGCGGAAGTCCATATTCAAGGATGAACAATATTGCTTTGCTCTTCCGCGATACAGAATGTGTAGCTAATTAGTGTAACCCGCTATAATTACTTGCGTATTTTTTGCATGCAATTAATTTTCCCACCCTCCCGCCGCAAAAATAAATACGCAAATAACTATAACAAACCACCACCAATAACACTATACTCGACACGTGTTTCGCCTCTCTACGAGGCATCATCAGGAGTTGTTTTATTTACAAATGTACCGTATGTCGAAACATTGGACATCCTTCGTGGTATGTTTGAAAGACAGCGGCTGCATCCGGGAGAGGTGGATGAATTATTGCAACTCACTGCTATTTGTATGAAACAAAATTATTTTAGATTTGGGGGTCAATATTACCTGCAAAATGATGGTTTGGCTATGGGTTCACCATTGAGTCCTTTAATGGCTGATATTTTTATGGATGACTTTGAAAACCAGCATATTGTAGGTAATAGGGATATTTTGTATTATTTTAGGTACGTGGATGATTTAATTATTTGTTGGACGGGCAGTGTGACACAGCTGGATGCATTTTTTACTGAGGTTAATAACAAGCACCCGAAAATTAAGTTTAAGAAAGAATTAGAGCAAGACAATTCACTTAATTTCCTGGACTTGACGATCACAAGGGTTAATAACAGACACGATTTCCGAATTTTCCGTAAGCCTACACAGACTGACGCAGTTATACCAGCTTCTTCTATACATCCGTGGCAACATAAGTTAGCGGCTTTTCATTGTTATGTGCATAGATTGTTGACTGTGCCTCTTTCTGATGACCATTATCAACTAGAATTGAATAACATCTATCACTTGGCGGTTTCTAACGGCTACGATAAGTCAGTTGTGGATGGTATAATCAGAAAGAAACAGAATGGCATGATCAATAATATGTTGTATGCTGCACGGCCGTCTGAACCCACCAAGAAATTTCAGGCAAGTATTACGTATGTTGGCAAACTATCAGATGATATTTACAAAGTTTTGAAGTCTAATAATATTAATGTTGCTTTTAAGACAAACAATACGTTACATTCAAAACTTTGTAACGGCAAAGATCAAATTGAGACGGGCAAGAAGTCTGGTGTGTATAAGCTAACTTGTGATGATTGTAATAAGGTGTACGTGGGGCAAACGGGCCGTAATTTTAACACAAGGTATAAGGAGCATGTTACATCTTATAGGCATAACCATCCAGAACGTTCAAATTTCGCGAAGCATTTGATAGAGAGTGGCCATAGTTTATCTGAGGACCACTCTTTTAATGTTCTGCACGTTTGTGATAAAGGTTTACGTTTGAACGTTCTGGAACAATTGGAAATAGTTAGGTACAACGGTAGAGGTGTAATTATTAACGAGCAGCTGAATGTTGCGTCATCGCCGTTATTACGAATTTTTTCCGTTGCCAGGGGGGGAGAAGGGGGTAGGGGGCGGGGTCAGGGTGAGGTTATAAATATGGCCGACCAGACAGGACAGCTCATTCTGTTGCCGGACACCAGACCGACAACATCGTCAACTCCTGATGATGCCTCGTAGAGAGGCGAAACACGTGTCGAGTATAGTGTTATTGGTGGTGGTTTGTTATAGTTATTTGCGTATTTATTTTTGCGGCGGGAGGGTGGGAAAATTAATTGCATGCAAAAAATACGCAAGTAATTATAGCGGGTTACACTAATTAGCTACACATTCTGTATCGCGGAAGAGCAAAGCAATATTGTTCATCCTTGAATATGGACTTCCGCAAAGTAACGCCTGATTCAATTAATTACTTAAAAACAGCTAGCGTGGCTGAGCAGGCACGACTTTATGTCAAATTAACGAAACAGCATCGTGCAGCTGTCCAGAATGTTTGGTTTAACCAGCGATGTAAGCAGCTGAATGTTGTACCTAATTACATCCATTTCCGTTGTAGTAGTACTAGCAGGTCGGCAAGGTTGGCAATTAATAAGGCTCAAAAGGTCTGGCTCAACGAAGAATCTCGCCATTGGTTTACAGTTAGAGACAATTTAAAATTGCATCTTAAGGTTCTATATTCCGAACTTTCATTTAAGCTGCATAATCTCGAGTTTGATATTCTTGACCAAAAGGCCAGATACTTCGCGTCAGAACTTGCTCACGAGATGTATATTGCACAGCTTAACAAATTGCACAGATTAACAGCAGCTTCTAATTCTTCCTTAGGCAGAGGTGAAATAGTACCACCAACTCATCACCAGTTCCACCCTCGCATGAAGAACCTCACTACAGTCGAATTTTCGGGAAATGAAGTAGGTCTTTTGGAGAAGGGATTGAAATATAACTTCCAGCCTAAGCTAAAACAAGGAGTTCTTGAAAATTTGGCTGTGGATGCCGAGGTTGCTATTGTTCGGGGGCGTGGTGAGGTAGACACAAAAACCATGGTAGCTAATGTTATTAAAGGTGCTGGTCTAGTAGAGGATGCGGGGGTACGATCTAATATGTTGTTATTAAGATCTATACAACAAAAGGTGCAAGATAATGATCTAGTGGTTTCAAAGGCAGACAAAGGCAATTGCATTGTGTTCATGGAACGGGGTCAATACAATCAGAAAGTATTAGATATTATCCAAGGTGATGGCTTTTCTATCTTACGGAAAGACCCAACTCCAGCGTTCCAGAAAGATCTTAGGCATGCGGTTAAGGATTCTTCGTTTGTCTTTGAAACCGAGCATGAGAAGAATATGGTTATCCCCATGAATCCACGAGCTCCTGTTCTTTATGGTCTTCCAAAGATTCATAAAGACAATATTCCGATTCGTCCAGTGGTGTCATACTTGGGTGCACCAACTTATAATTTAGCAAAGAGATTGAATTGCATTATTAGAGATAAATCCCAATTTCGGCCTAAGTTTTGTTTAAAGAATAGTTTAGATCTAGTAGAGAGGATCAAGGGTATTAACTTGCCTGAGAATGCTATCCTTCTTTCGTTGGATGTAGACAGTTTATTTACAAATGTACCGTATGTCGAAACATTGGACATCCTTCGTGGTATGTTTGAAAGACAGCGGCTGCATCCGGGAGAGGTGGATGAATTATTGCAACTCACTGCTATTTGTATGAAACAAAATTATTTTAGATTTGGGGGTCAATATTACCTGCAAAATGATGGTTTGGCTATGGGTTCACCATTGAGTCCTTTAATGGCTGATATTTTTATGGATGACTTTGAAAACCAGCATATTGTAGGTAATAGGGATATTTTGTATTATTTTAGGTACGTGGATGATTTAATTATTTGTTGGACGGGCAGTGTGACACAGCTGGATGCATTTTTTACTGAGGTTAATAACAAGCACCCGAAAATTAAGTTTAAGAAAGAATTAGAGCAAGACAATTCACTTAATTTCCTGGACTTGACGATCACAAGGGTTAATAACAGACACGATTTCCGAATTTTCCGTAAGCCTACACAGACTGACGCAGTTATACCAGCTTCTTCTATACATCCGTGGCAACATAAGTTAGCGGCTTTTCATTGTTATGTGCATAGATTGTTGACTGTGCCTCTTTCTGATGACCATTATCAACTAGAATTGAATAACATCTATCACTTGGCGGTTTCTAACGGCTACGATAAGTCAGTTGTGGATGGTATAATCAGAAAGAAACAGAATGGCATGATCAATAATATGTTGTATGCTGCACGGCCGTCTGAACCCACCAAGAAATTTCAGGCAAGCATTACGTATGTTGGCAAACTATCAGATGATATTTACAAAGTTTTGAAGTCTAATAATATTAATGTTGCTTTTAAGACAAACAATACGTTACATTCAAAACTTTGTAACGGCAAAGATCAAATTGAGACGGGCAAGAAGTCTGGTGTGTATAAGCTAACTTGTGATGATTGTAATAAGGTGTACGTGGGGCAAACGGGCCGTAATTTTAACACAAGGTATAAGGAGCATGTTACATCTTATAGGCATAACCATCCAGAACGTTCAAATTTCGCGAAGCATTTGATAGAGAGTGGCCATAGTTTATCTGAGGACCACTCTTTTAATGTTCTGCACGTTTGTGATAAAGGTTTACGTTTGAACGTTCTGGAACAATTGGAAATAGTTAGGTACAACGGTAGAGGTGTAATTATTAACGAGCAGCTGAATGTTGCGTCATCGCCGTTATTACGAATTTTTTCCGTTGCCAGGGGGGGAGAAGGGGGTAGGGGGCGGGGTCAGGGTGAGGTTATAAATATGGCCGACCAGACAGGACAGCTCATTCTGTTGCCGGACACCAGACCGACAACATCGTCAACTCCTGATGATGCCTCGTAGAGAGGCGAAACACGTGTCGAGTATAGTGTTATTGGTGGTGGTTTGTTATAGTTATTTGCGTATTTATTTTTGCGGCGGGAGGGTGGGAAAATTAATTGCATGCAAAAAATACGCAAGTAATTATAGCGGGTTACACTAATTAGCTACACATTCTGTATCGCGGAAGAGCAAAGCAATATTGTTCATCCTTGAATATGGACTTCCGCAAAGTAACGCCTGATTCAATTAATTACTTAAAAACAGCTAGCGTGGCTGAGCAGGCACGACTTTATGTCAAATTAACGAAACAGCATCGTGCAGCTGTCCAGAATGTTTGGTTTAACCAGCGATGTAAGCAGCTGAATGTTGTACCTAATTACATCCATTTCCGTTGTAGTAGTACTAGCAGGTCGGCAAGGTTGGCAATTAATAAGGCTCAAAAGGTCTGGCTCAACGAAGAATCTCGCCATTGGTTTACAGTTAGAGACAATTTAAAATTGCATCTTAAGGTTCTATATTCCGAACTTTCATTTAAGCTGCATAATCTCGAGTTTGATATTCTTGACCAAAAGGCCAGATACTTCGCGTCAGAACTTGCTCACGAGATGTATATTGCACAGCTTAACAAATTGCACAGATTAACAGCAGCTTCTAATTCTTCCTTAGGCAGAGGTGAAATAGTACCACCAACTCATCACCAGTTCCACCCTCGCATGAAGAACCTCACTACAGTCGAATTTTCGGGAAATGAAGTAGGTCTTTTGGAGAAGGGATTGAAATATAACTTCCAGCCTAAGCTAAAACAAGGAGTTCTTGAAAATTTGGCTGTGGATGCCGAGGTTGCTATTGTTCGGGGGCGTGGTGAGGTAGACACAAAAACCATGGTAGCTAATGTTATTAAAGGTGCTGGTCTAGTAGAGGATGCGGGGGTACGATCTAATATGTTGTTATTAAGATCTATACAACAAAAGGTGCAAGATAATGATCTAGTGGTTTCAAAGGCAGACAAAGGCAATTGCATTGTGTTCATGGAACGGGGTCAATACAATCAGAAAGTATTAGATATTATCCAAGGTGATGGCTTTTCTATCTTACGGAAAGACCCAACTCCAGCGTTCCAGAAAGATCTTAGGCATGCGGTTAAGGATTCTTCGTTTGTCTTTGAAACCGAGCATGAGAAGAATATGGTTATCCCCATGAATCCACGAGCTCCTGTTCTTTATGGTCTTCCAAAGATTCATAAAGACAATATTCCGATTCGTCCAGTGGTGTCATACTTGGGTGCACCAACTTATAATTTAGCAAAGAGATTGAATTGCATTATTAGAGATAAATCCCAATTTCGGCCTAAGTTTTGTTTAAAGAATAGTTTAGATCTAGTAGAGAGGATCAAGGGTATTAACTTGCCTGAGAATGCTATCCTTCTTTCGTTGGATGTAGACAGTTTATTTACAAATGTACCGTATGTCGAAACATTGGACATCCTTCGTGGTATGTTTGAAAGACAGCGGCTGCATCCGGGAGAGGTGGATGAATTATTGCAACTCACTGCTATTTGTATGAAACAAAATTATTTTAGATTTGGGGGTCAATATTACCTGCAAAATGATGGTTTGGCTATGGGTTCACCATTGAGTCCTTTAATGGCTGATATTTTTATGGATGACTTTGAAAACCAGCATATTGTAGGTAATAGGGATATTTTGTATTATTTTAGGTACGTGGATGATTTAATTATTTGTTGGACGGGCAGTGTGACACAGCTGGATGCATTTTTTACTGAGGTTAATAACAAGCACCCGAAAATTAAGTTTAAGAAAGAATTAGAGCAAGACAATTCACTTAATTTCCTGGACTTGACGATCACAAGGGTTAATAACAGACACGATTTCCGAATTTTCCGTAAGCCTACACAGACTGACGCAGTTATACCAGCTTCTTCTATACATCCGTGGCAACATAAGTTAGCGGCTTTTCATTGTTATGTGCATAGATTGTTGACTGTGCCTCTTTCTGATGACCATTATCAACTAGAATTGAATAACATCTATCACTTGGCGGTTTCTAACGGCTACGATAAGTCAGTTGTGGATGGTATAATCAGAAAGAAACAGAATGGCATGATCAATAATATGTTGTATGCTGCACGGCCGTCTGAACCCACCAAGAAATTTCAGGCAAGCATTACGTATGTTGGCAAACTATCAGATGATATTTACAAAGTTTTGAAGTCTAATAATATTAATGTTGCTTTTAAGACAAACAATACGTTACATTCAAAACTTTGTAACGGCAAAGATCAAATTGAGACGGGCAAGAAGTCTGGTGTGTATAAGCTAACTTGTGATGATTGTAATAAGGTGTACGTGGGGCAAACGGGCCGTAATTTTAACACAAGGTATAAGGAGCATGTTACATCTTATAGGCATAACCATCCAGAACGTTCAAATTTCGCGAAGCATTTGATAGAGAGTGGCCATAGTTTATCTGAGGACCACTCTTTTAATGTTCTGCACGTTTGTGATAAAGGTTTACGTTTGAACGTTCTGGAACAATTGGAAATAGTTAGGTACAACGGTAGAGGTGTAATTATTAACGAGCAGCTGAATGTTGCGTCATCGCCGTTATTACGAATTTTTTCCGTTGCCAGGGGGGGAGAAGGGGGTAGGGGGCGGGGTCAGGGTGAGGTTATAAATATGGCCGACCAGACAGGACAGCTCATTCTGTTGCCGGACACCAGACCGACAACATCGTCAACTCCTGATGATGCCTCGTAGAGAGGCGAAACACGTGTCGAGTATAGTGTTATTGGTGGTGGTTTGTTATAGTTATTTGCGTATTTATTTTTGCGGCGGGAGGGTGGGAAAATTAATTGCATGCAAAAAATACGCAAGTAATTATAGCGGGTTACACTAATTAGCTACACATTCTGTATCGCGGAAGAGCAAAGCAATATTGTTCATCCTTGAATATGGACTTCCGCAAAGTAACGCCTGATTCAATTAATTATCAATTTTTTACTTTATTAAACTGCAAATTATGTTGTGTATTAACTATCATTTTATAACTAGTTACTGCGTTTATGCTTACGTTTATCCATGGTGTATCAGCCTTTAAACGGCGTTAGGGAGTGGCACTCCGTGTTTCCGCCGCTCCGTCACATATCGGTACAGTCAGTAGCAGATATTGCTAAGTGGGCAGGGTGTTCAAAATGAATTTGGCACGACCTTATTGCTAAGACTATAAGAGTTCATTCATTCTGAACACCCTACCCGCTAAGCAATATCTGCTGCTGACTGTACATGCCGCATTGTCTGAGAACGCTCGTACACCTGTAAGTTCTTACGTAAGTTATAGGGACGGAGCTATACTAAGGAATGAGAGGTGAATATCACTATCATTCCTTAATATAGCCCCGTCCCTGTAACTTACGTAAGAAATTAAAGGTGTACGGCTGGCCTGAAATCGGCCTGGATCAATGGTCTTCACGCAGCGATTCGAAGCGGACACATGCACGTTATATTATTTAATTTAGAAAAAATAATAATTTATTTTTAGGCCGAAGACAACGCACTCTCAGCGGAAACCTTACATCTGACTATGCCACAGCTCGTTCCCGCATCATAAAAATACCACTCGACGACCTGAAAACCTTCAGGGTCACCCGCAACAACCAGCAGATGCAGTTCTCAACAAAACCCGGTGTTTGGCAGACTACCTTTTATTTCCAACACGGAAACGCAGAAATATTTGTCGCGAATTTAAAGAACCACGTCAAAACAGCCAAAACTAGGCATGACAGGAACACTTATGTGGTAGTCGAGCCAAATGTCGAAACTCAGGTGCTGAATAAGAGTTTTGCAGAACTTGATATCTTCCAAGAGAACACTACAGATGTTGTGTGGAATCTTGTGTCAAATTTTAAACAGAGGCCGTATGAGACTACTATGACTGCGTTTTCTAAGCTTACGGATATTGGTATGTATATTCTATATTAGTTGATTACTGTGAATTTACTGAAACATCCTACGGTTGCATTTGGAAAGACATAGAGCAGTAGTACATTGTGCGTTTAGGGAGGTAAGTATGGTATTACTAACGAGAGTGTTAGAAGCCCGGAGGGCTTTTAATGACTCGAGTGTGTATTCCGCTTATCGACCGTGATGCATACAATGTTTCATCACACTTGCAGACAGAAAAATAAGTGTCAAGACAAAATATTAATGACGTACTAACATTTCTATAACTCCTTAAGGAATTTCACTTTTCTATCATTCCCGCGATGCATGCAAGCAATGGCGCGCTTAGAAAGCAAATGGGATGAAAAAAATTTATAAAAAAAAATTGAGACCCAAGTATAATTTTTTTTTTTTAAATAATAATCGTACTTATGCATGCATATATGTAGACTGGCGTAGGTTTGTGAATTTGTTGTTTTGTACCTAAAAGCCTAATTTTCTGGTGCTGACCAGGAACAAATCCGCATCAGGGTTGCTCTGCAATTGACCTCCAGAAATGTATGTATTAACGTTTTGCTGATGAATATAGTTAGAATCTCAGATTATCTCTCGTCTCCATTAACCTATACCTTGTTTCGACATAGAGAACTAACTAACCACTCACTTGCTTTGATTTTTGCGATAGACTCTATGTCTATGTAAAAGAAGAGTGATGACATAACAAATGCTACATGAAGCAAGTGAGTGGATAATGACTTAATCAACATGAACATATTGTCCAGCCTAGCAGTAGCTTTGAGAGAAATGCGTTTTAATGAAACAATTAATAACGACAATAATTCTTGCAGTATTCAGCATTCAAGACCGGGGGTCTATTACATAACAAATTACAACTAATATTACAAAGTGGAAGTCTCTTTCTAGTAAGAGAGAAAAGAGTTCCGTTTTAGTTGTAATTTGTTATGCATTTGGCCCCTGTAGGTGTAGCTACTGCCAACTTAATAATCTTTGAACCCAATATCCATATGTATATTTTTAGTGTATTACGGCAATGAGACGAACGGAAAACGCGACGTGTCAGAGGAGGTAGCCGACTTGCTCACGAAAAGCATGAGTGCACTGGAAGACGCGACCACAGTCACTAAGTCCGACGAGTATGAAGTCATCAGCGTCAAACCAACGCTACCACCGAGACCTAACATACCTAGGTAACTAAATGTCATGACATGAGAATACTTTTATATCTGCAAGCAGTGTTTTATGCTGATACGTAAAGCTCAGTTCAGTACAAATGGTAAATAACGAAATCGAATCTTGAATTCAATTTCATTCCTTCAAACTACGCACATTAAAAAATCGGATTTCGTCTTCAATTTATTTATATAGACATATCTTCAATTTATTTATATCTGATAAACCATGTATCAACCGCCAGTTTGACTTGCAACGTAAGCGGGGCGCTATTTGATATACCCTTCATACATTTTAACCGCCTTGAGCGGACTCTTCAAACTTGGCAAGGTGGACATACGTATCTAACATATTTTTAGCATTGTACTAAGGGAGCTATTCATGCCTGCCGCGTATCGCTAGCGATTCCCTAAGTAGCAATTTTTTACCACGAATTTAAAATAGAATATTTCTGTATTTATTTTGAAAATAAAACATCTGCAGGGAGGTTTTATGGGTGAAAGATGTTGCTCTTAGTAAGAGATACTTGTACTAGTGTTAATTTGCAGAGGAACTCCGTTGTCCAGCGAGAAGTGGGAAGGGCTGCAGGACCCGGAAGGCAGGGTCATGGAGGTTGATGGTGTCAAACAGCTCATCTTTAGAGGTGTAAGTTCATCATGTGTCTATTCATTAGGTATATTTCTATGTAGTTCTATTTATATATCGAGAACTTAAGTAGAAATTAAACATAGCTGAAATTCAAATATTTAACTATTTACACATTTATGTGTTTTGCGCACTAAATACCTAATGAGGTTGAATGCCTGATTCATCGAACATAAAACATCCTATACGTTTAAAAGTTCAACGCCGGTGACACAAAGCCTGTGATCAACAAAATCTGACTCCTATGCCAGTGACACACATACAAGATCAAAGTAATCTTATTCTTATGCCACTAGCATAAATCCAAGTTCTTACTCCTATGCCTGTGGCATAGTAATACGAACTTTTTTGACACATACGCTGTGTCGCCGGCATAGCCGTAGGTACAATCTATTCGGTCACACATGCGTGTCACTGGTATAGAAGTTCTATCAGATAATTTAGCATTTTATCAGCACTTAGTATAAAAATGCCGGAGGTGAACGTGTTATGAAAATTTATTCATATTTATAACGATTTGTGAGTTTAGCCTGATCACAATTTTATTTACAAGGACCGAGAAGAATGTCTTTATCAACATAATAATATTATTATTATTTATTACCTACATTTTTATTCCCAGGGAGTTGCACATTCGATACGTCAGTCAGTCTGGAAATATTTACTAGACTATACGCCCTGGCACATGACACATTCTGAAATACGAATCTTGCAACGCAAACGCACAGAGGAATACTTTTCCATGAAACTCCAGTGGCGCTCCATGACCGAAGGCCAAGAATCCAGGTTCTCAGAGTACAGAGATAGGAAGAGTCTAGTAGAAAAAGATGTCGCTAGAACAGACAGGACCCACCCGTTTTTCGCTGGTGACGATAACCCTAACCTGGCGGTGCTACAGGATATTCTGATGACATACGTCATGTACAACTTTGACCTCGGCTATGTGCAAGGCATGAGTGATATTTTAGCACCGCTGCTGTTACTTTTGGGGAATGAGGTCGACAGTTTTTGGTGTTTCGTTGGCTTCATGGAAAGAATTGTAAGTAGAAACCTAAATAGTTTTTTTAAAGCCTTAGAGAAACTAGCTTTTCTATTTTATGTAATTATGGACATTAGATGTGAGAGATATACCTATACCATTTTTTATCAATGTGTCTGAAACACATGGTATCTAATCGTTTTAGGGTTCCATCTTTTCGTTGTGTAAAATCGCTACCGTGAGGACAAAGAGCTCTATTGACTGGAACCCCTAGAAAATTTTAATTATTTACAATACCACTCAATTCTATCTGCATTTCTGCATACCAAGTCTGTATGCTGGGGGTTTACTCTTCGACAGTGGGATGAATATTCAGCGTTTTACGGCGTTTCTATTTCGTCATTGTCGTCTTGGCAAGTATTGTTACAACAGATGAATCGAATAGTGTTATTTTGATGTAAACGTAATTCAGTACGAATATCTAGTATAGCCTAATCAACGTTGTTGCCAGGGCTTGTCCATTAATCACGTCATACGATTTTGTCCTATTTTAGACCTCCCCATCCCCCATGGTGATACTTGGTGATATTTTCAGGACCCTTCCCCCCTCCCCTCTAGCCAATATGACATGTAATCTTTGCCAACTTAAGTAGTCCTTTTAATACAACACTTCAATTAACGTACTTTATTGCACACGTGATGGGAAAAACTTTTTTGCCAATTACGAGGTAAATGTCCGCGAAGTTTTAAAACTCAGTTCACGATTTGACATCTGGTCGTTTTAAAAAAAGTATGCGGTTCAGCAGAGTGACAAAAAATTACACGTGATTTGTCCGATGACCCCCCCTCCCCTATGGTGATAATTGGTGATTTTTTCTTGACCCCCCCCCCCTCCTCCTATACAGTATGATGTGATTAATGGACAAGTCCGTACTCGGCCTGCCGTCTTGGTAATTGGGACGACAATGACGAATCCGATCGGCTAAAACGCTCCTCGGAGTATCATCCAGTGCTGTCTGTGAGTGTTTTTCTCAGCCTCCGTAGCCTAGTTGGTAGTGACCCTGCCTACGAAGCTGGAGGTTCCGGGTTCGAATCCCGGCGAGGGCATTCTTTCTGTATTTATTTATCACAAATGTTTGTTCCTTGGTCATGGCTGTCTATGTATATACGTATCTATATGTATCTATCTGTTATATATATCGTCGCCTGGTACCCACATCACAAGCCTTAATTGACCATGGGATTAGGTCGATTTGTGTAAGATGTCCCAAGATATTTATTTATTTAAACGTAATTCAGTACGAATATCTAGTATAGCCGAATCAACGTTGTTGCTACTCGGCCTGCCGTCTTGGTGATTGGGATCAGTGTTTTTCTCGATGTCCAGGCATACAACTTCGACATGGACCAAGCCGGCATGAAGCTGCAGCTGTTGCAACTACAGCAGCTGCTGACGTTCTGCAGCCCCGAGCTGGCGCAGCACTTGGCCCAGAAGGACTCCGGGAACATGTACTTCTGCTTCCGTTGGCTGCTCGTCTGGTTCAAACGAGAGTTCTCCTTCAGGGACATTATGAGGTATCACATCACACATCATCAGGAGCATTCCATGAAAACATCTACTTTTTGTCACTTACGTGTCGCTATGGTAGCTACCCTAATAAAATATCCTAGCTGGTAGGAAACACTGTCCATCTTAAAGCCTTGATATGTTTTTATTATACCGTAACTCAGCTTACTAATTTAATTTTTTAAAAGTATTGAAAAGACAGTGTCGCTTACGACACGTTTTCATGGAATGCTCCATAATCAGTCCACTGCTGGGCAAAGGCCTCTGCTAAGCGTACGGACACATTAGGAGGTAAATGCCCATAATCGCCACGCTGGGCTAGCGAATTGGCGATCGCAGTAGGTCCACTCCACTCATGATGATGCTGCTGCATCATCAATCTTCAATAAATAATTATAATATCGTCGCCTGGTACCCATAACACAAGCCTTAATTGAGCTTACCGTGGGACTAAGTCGATTTGTGTAAGATGTCCCAAGATATTTATTTATTATTTAATTAGTCAGTGATAATTCAAATCCCTTAGTCGACTCTTACGACACCCGCGGGAAGAGTTGGTGTGGTGAGAATGTATTCTAACTGTCGTCACCACACGGCCATCTAACATCATAACATTATGAGGTATACCTACTCAAATTGATTAGCATGGGCATGGGTTATTGCCACTTGCTACTACAAGATTCTCATCAGTGGTAACCACTTTTTTCCCATCCGCTACAACGGAAGTACTTATAGGTAATATGCCAGATGGGTAAAAATCCCAGTTGTTACCACTGGTGGTAACAGGTGGGAGTAACCCACGGGTACACGTAGTGGTATTGCGATTGCGTAGTGGTTGGTATTGGTATTGCAATATCTGCAGGCGTCATTTATATTTGATCTGTCTTAGTGTCCTTATGGTAAGCGGCAATGTGGAACATTTTACTAAAAAAAGCTTACAATTACTTTTTTTCAGTACAGGTGCTGCTTTTTTTTACGAGAAGCGTAAGTCAGGTCGAATGCTTCGGAGGGCCATCTGTACTGGAAAACGTCTTACGATACACGTGCGAAATCGACCTGAATTACGAATTTTCTTTTCGCTTCCTCATGTTTTTCGCACTTGTATTGTAATGTACTATTTCTATAGCACATAACCTGTTACTGACCTCGTTGTTATCATTATCATCAATGGGACACTCATAACATAACACATCTTTGAATAATACATTTTTATATGCGCAGGCTTTGGGAAGTACTGTGGACGGGTTTGCCGTGTGCCAACTTCCATTTGCTGATATGTGTTGCTATATTGGACGCTGAAAAGGACACGATAATTAACAGCAACTATGGTTTCACTGAAATACTGAAAGTAAGTATGCAGAATTGTACTAATTCATTTAAATAATATTTAACTGTGTAATTACAAAATTCTTGATTAATTACGATTTTACGAACAATTGTATTCAGTACAGATGGTGGTTTTTTACGCACTAGTGTGAGAAGTGTTTAATTTTTAGTCTAGTATTTGCAGTGCCGGATTTAGAAAATTGCCGCCTATAGGCCATTTATATTTTGCCGCCCCTATCCACCAAATTATAATAGTTTGTTAAGAAAATTACGAAAAAGGACAAAACTTAAAAAAGCTTCGTAAATTAGTCGTTTAGGAACACTTGATGTTTCATTTCACAGTCGTGTATCCGTACCGGAGCGTTCGTGACAGGAAAGGAAATCCAGCATCCCTAATACCGCGAACTACGAAATCCGCAAATTTCGGTCAATGAAGGCGTCATTAAAGTGACGGAGACAAATTCCCGAAATTTACGAACTTCGGTGTTCGCGGTAGCAGGCCTTCTCTTACTTTGTACAGTACGCGAACTTTTAGCTGGTATGACAGTGGAGGGATGGACGCCTAGCCAACATACAGTGACCGATATAGTGGTAGATTAGAGTTTATGCGATGAGACTGGGTTTGTACTTTGTATGGAAATTAATGATAATATACGACTCTACCCTTAGGGAAAATAAAGAAGTTCTAAAATAAAAAATCAGTCTGAGCATTATTAAACCATTTAATAAATTTCAACTCGGTTTTTACAGTTAGTTAAAATTATTTTTACTACGCTCACTCACAAACAACAAATCAATCAATGTTACAATAAAACCAGAAAACATTATTATTTGGCTTTAAAGTTATCTGATAATTAACAATTATAGAAAACAACTTTTAGTCCCATCTTGTAGCCAGGTTTGGTAGCTCATAGCTGGCATCCATATAAGAAAAATATTCCTAATTCGAAGTAGACTACAAAATAGCAATTCTGTAGTCCCATCTTGTAGCCTGGTTTGGTAGCTGGCTTTCAATGAGAAGAATATTCCTGATTCGAACAAAGATTAAATGCCAGCTACTTCCTACGACTTCAGAATTCCCGTTTCATTGCCAGCTTCGAATCAGGAATATTTTTCTCATTTAAAAGCCAGCTACCAAACCGGGCTACAAGACGGGGCTAAATAATTACTATTCTGTAGTCAGCTTCGAATCAGGAATATTTGTCTCATTTGGAAGTCAGCCATGAGCTACCAAACATGACTACAATATGGAACTAAAGCTTGTTTTCTATAATTGTTAATTATGAGATAACTTTAAAGCCAAATGATATTGACTTGTGGTTTTATTGTAATATTGATTCGGGTCTTAATCGCGTAAAGTTACGTTTATTTTTATCCTGACGTTTCGGGCATGACGTTACACCCTTGGTCGCAGACAGACTGGCGAGAAAATGTATCAACACCTTCGAGCGGCGCAGGTTTTTCGAACTACCCGCACTTGGTCTGGATTATTAGCTGTGGTAGTTCCTATATTGGAGAAACCAAACGCACCATGGCGGAAAGGGTCCAACTATAATTCTGCTGTGGCCAAGCATTTGTTGGAATCCGGACAAAGCCACTGATCAAGCTCCATAACCCTAACGTCCTCTTAACCGAACGTATACATCATAGGCAAGAAGTACGTGAAGCTATTGAAATTAGAAACATCGGAATTTTTATCAAAATGAGGGGCAAGGATTCTCGTCGTGGAATCCCGTGATTTACAAATGTAAGCGCGGTGAAACATCCATTTCAAAGCCATTGGATGTTGTGAGTGTTGTTTGTAGGCTTAGTGACAACCCGAGCCTAGAAGTGAATAATCAAGACCAATTGCAGGGTAGTTCGAAAAACCAGCGCAGCTCGAAGGTGTTGATACATTTTCTCGCCAGTCTGCCTGCGACCAGGGGTGTGATGTCATGCCTGGAACGTCAGGATAAAATTAAAATTAAGTTTACACGACTAAGACCCGTTTGTCATTAAAATATCGAGTGTTAATCGTGAAAGTTTAAATCAATACATTGATTGATTTGTTGTTTGCGAGTGAGCGCAGTAAAAATTAATTTTAATTAACTATAAAAACCCAGTTGAAATTTATTAAATGGTTTAATTATGCACAGACTGATTTTTAATTTTTGTTAGAACTTCTTCATTGTTCAAATTCAAGGACCGCTTTCTAGAGTTTGTGTGGTAAAGGTAGAGTCGCATGTCGCATATTGTTATTAATTTTCACACAAAGCACTACCCCAGTCTCTTCGTATAAACTCTAATCTACCACTGTATCAGTCAAAGTACGAGTATGTTGGTAAAATTGACCTTTCCATGCTATTGAACTCTACTAATCACTCACTTTGTATGAGGGGATATATTTATTTATAGATATTTCGATGTTGGTACTATGTTACTGACAGTTCATAGTAATGGTTGGTAGACTCTGTCGTTCCCTTCCTCCCTGTATAATTTTGCCGCCACGGCAGAATTTTAAGATAGTTCGCTTCTGATCTGCCGTTTATAAAATCTGCCAAATCAATTTTGACTCATAAAAAATTTTTTTTTTGCCGCCAAATCTGCCGCCCCTAAAATCTGCCGCTCTAGGCCATGGCCTACTTGGCCTACTGGTAAATCCGGCACTGAGTATTTGCCTTGTTCGGAGGGCCATGTGTACTGAAAAATGTCGATACACGTGCGAAAAAAATTCGTATGTCGTGTCGATGTAAAACACTCCCTTCGGTCGTGATTTAATTTACCACCGCTCGTATCGAACTTCATTTTTACGCACGTGTATCGTAATGAACTATTAAGTCTAAATAACCAGGTATTGTATTATGTTATTTATGTTCCACTAAACATTTTATCACTGTGATGTAATATCATTATAATTTTTCAGCATGTAAACGACCTATCAATGTGTCTGGATGTCGATAAAATACTAAGCACAGCAGAAGGCATATACCATCAAATTATATCAGCACACCATCTCACGGACCAAATCAGGATTATTCTAGGAATGACTCCTTTGAGCGTTTCTGTGTCCACGAATTCTGACGACGAGCCGACAACAAGCGGAACTAATGGTATGGAGAAAGATGATGATGATGCCCGGAACCTTCTTATGAATCCAGGGATGGATGAAGTTATGTATCAGATAGGATTAGACATGATTTTTTGAGCACGCGGTGAATATTATATGTGTATTTTATATGTAGATTAGATATTCTGTTGCGCAAAGAATATGTAGAATTTAGATATACTTTTAGGTACATTCGAGTGCTAAACCATTTCAAACAGTGGTCGCTTCTACAGTAGATGATATGTTAAATGCATATTTTTAGTCGTAATTGAGATGCATGTTGCTATTGTCCGTTTTTTTACAATACGTGGTCCATTGACATTTCCACTGCATAAATTACGTTTTTGCTTACTTACGCTCACTTTAAATATGTACATAGTGTAGGTACCTATCGGTTTCTTTAATTTGAACTCATGTGATTACTATTCTTGCACGTATCTTCCAGTGTGATAGTTGTTTAACGATTTGTATGTTGTGTTTAGTTAACATAGCTCTTAGCGAACGAGGCGCTACTAATTAACAACTTAAGGGCCTGTTCCACCATCCCTGAATAATAGTACATTACTACCGAGGCCGGGAAGTGACTGGTTGCCGTCCGAATACTATCCGGCCTCGCTTCGCTCGGCCGTCTACATATATTCGGACGGCGACCCGTCACTTCATGGCCGAGGTATGTATAATGCTTTTCTCAAACATGCAATGAAATGAAACAAAAAATGTATCTTCTTTCTAAGAAATTATAAGTCAACTACATAACTAAGTCTTTGAAACACATCAACAGTCATATACGACACCGACACCTAATTTTTTTTTTAAGATTGATCTCTTTGAAAGTTGCAAATGTTTACTTTTAAAAAGCGGTATTAGACGACGCGGTCGGTTGGGTCCAATTAATCGCATGCGGTGATCGGGGCCGACGGATCGCGCCGTATAATACTGCTTTTTAAATATTATTTTGAGTAGTTATTCTACATTTATTTTAAATTATATAATTTAAATACCTAATTATAACTGCAAAAATTTGCCAATCATTTTTTTTATACTAATATTACTTACAGATAATTATTGGCTGAAAGCCAAGATGCCAGGTCACAACCCTATGTCAAATGAAAATTAAAAAAGAGGCACTTGCCGGCCTAGGCCGGCAACGAGGTACTTCCCGGCCACTTTTTAGGCACGTAACTACAACATTTCATTGCATGTTTGAGAAAAAGTATATAATCAAATCAGATAAATGTTAGCTGTCCTTTTCTTTTATATGCCTGGGGAAAAGGATAGGATATGATAATTTTATCTGATGAATATATTTATCCTGGTATTGTAAAATAGACCGTAAATGGCGTTAATCTAGTATTTATTTGGATAAACAATAAAATAACAGAAAAGTTTGCTTTGCAGTAATTTAATATACCTACGGGAGTATCCTTACAAAAACTTAAGAGAAAAGATTATGGTGCCTGTTATATAGACATATCTGAAAAGTTGGACACGTTGAAAACAATATCTATAGAATACATTATAAACTCTCTTAAATCTATTTGAATCACACTCCACTACACTAAACGCACGATTTCTGGCATGTGTAGTGCAACGGTAAAAAAAGTGAAACTCCCATGGGAGTTATGCTAAATCTTTCGTCTTTGATGTTATTTTTTTGTTTGCAAGTACGTACTTATAGTGTAAGACATTATGTAGGTATTACTCCTAAATGTAAGAATATTGCAAAATCATGGCCCATTAGGTACCAGATCGAACGGGAGTCATTGTTTGCAATCATATGAACATGACTCCAATATTGATTAAACCGTCAATCAATTAATAATATTCTGAATATTACGTATTTGACACCGATAACTATAAACATCTGTGTATAGGTATAGTCCGTAAGAAATTAAAATTTAATCTCTTGATTTGTTTAATAAATAATTTAATCTACTTTGGAGTCATGTCCGAACAAAAACGCCCATTTGTCCAATCTTTGCTCTTTACTCACAGGCATTCGTGTGCAATATTTCACTTATTCATGTAAGACTTTTCTTTATTTACAAACAGTTATTTTTTACAGGAACTCGAATATAATGGATTAAAAATATCTGTTGTAACCACCAGCGTCTGGGCCTTACTTGCCTAAACCACGAAATCCTATACAGCTACAAAGAGACTGGTGAAAGTGATAATTTTATATTTTTATAATATAGACGTGGCACTATAAAATATCCTCCATCATTGCGTTGGAATAGATCTCCTTGGATTTCTCGACTCTCAAACGGATAACCGTTAAAATGAGCCTTACTGAGGCTTGAAGTCGTTTCTAAATATTTGCCGTTATTTTCATGACACGAATTCAAATTCGAAGGTTAATAGGGGTGATGGCTGTATTTAAAATAAATTATTTAACATTATGCACGAAATAATACTAAGACGTAGAATACAGTAATTTTTGTACAGAACTTCTATTTAATAAATTCAAAAGAACTTAAAAGAGTAGGTCATTTGGCAGTACTCAAACGTGACGTCACTTTTGAGTATTTCATATAAAATTCCATAGTGGTGATCGTTTTGACAGTTCGAAAAAAAGATGCTGATTTGATTTGCCAGTCATCATGCCTATTGAAACGCTATTAAGTTGTAATAGCTTATGAAATAAATATTATTAGGATATGTAGGCTACTTTTTTAATTATCATTAGTGCCTTTAAATTGGTTGGCGTCTAGCTACTATAGCTAGTGCATAGCCTATGATAAGCGTCAACATTATAGAATCCTGAATTATTCCACTGCTATTTGATTTATATTCAATAAATGAGCTTACTTTGTTGCCATATACAAATTAACTTTATAAAATAAGACGAAGGAAATTATGCTAAAACATAAGAACATGATCCCGTGTCCATAAATTGAATAGCAGTATTGTTTGGTATTTTTTAAGATAATGGTATGTCAATTAAATTTTCTGTATAATTTCTGTGTTTCACATTTACATTTCTTTTATTTTAGTTTTAGACCTTAAGTAACGTGACTACTACATGCAAAATAATTATGTGCTGTGTTGTCTTAGCCCACCCCTATGTTTATAATTATTGTGTAAATGTTGCCCATTGTGCTTTGCTATGTTTATAATTTTGCAAGCTGCATAACGGAATGCCGTTATTACTGAAGAATTAGTCTCCCGAGTGTAATAATTTCATAAATTCATGAAATACTATAATTTCTCAGTTGACAGAGACAAGTAACACCTAAAATATCTGCTGCTAGTGCGGTAGGCACCAAACACTAGTAGATAAAGTATGACACCTAAATTGTGACCTTCCGAAAAAAAGACAACAAAATTAGAGCTTTAAAAATAACTTGAAAAATGTTCTATCCCACAAGGAATATGTTTGCTATAGGTATGTATAACCACTTTCACAATCAAGAGAACTGACAAGGTTTCCCTGTTGTGTTTCCTTAAATAGGAAGTTTTGTCCAAGCTGCTAAAATAAATTAGTAGGTATGTGGCGCCGCGGGACTAATTTTGGGTAGCCTGTGTAAAGATTCTATTAACGCACATTTGTATACTTCCGGCATGTTTCACAATCCCCGGATAAATATATCTGTTCGACAAAACTATCCCAATCTTTTACTTCAGGTGTATAAAAGAGAAGGATAAGTAAGTATTAACATTTATCTGACAGGTGTATTTTATACGGGGATGGTAAAACAGGCCTTAGTATTAATGTACTTGGTTCTATTTGGACTACTAATATTTTATTCATGGTATCTAAGAACATTCTGTTCCATAAACAAAATCAAAATTGTTACTATGAAATATAAGTTTAGTTGTTATAATTTCTGTACAAATAATGTTATAAAAGGGTAGTAAGTTTAATGTAACAATACATTTACACAGATATGTTTGTTTTGTATGTTAAGTTATTGGAAAAATATAAGCTTTTTCATACTTCACAATGTTTTATTTAAAAGATTTTTTTTAAATACTTCTACAAAACTTTTATTACTAGTGCTTGGAAGTCAGTAGGTACACAATAATATTTGCCTTATTAGTTTTAGCAACAAAATGGTACAGTACAGTTAATTTCTGTAAAGGCACTCATAATAAAATAATACAACAATAAATAATTAGGTAAATGACAGATCATCACTGCACTTTGTACTTTCATATCAGTGAAATATAATCTTGTCTCTTTCACATTTCACAAATTTAGCCTGTTCATTGATACTTGAGAGTGAGACTTCAAATGCACATTCAACCCGTAGCGTGTCTGGTAGGACTTATCACACAGATGGCAATGAAAGTTCTTGACTCCTGTATGAGTCAGTGAATGCCTTTGTAACTCTGATTTAGAGAAAAATCTTTTACCACAACTCTCACATCCATATTTTTTTTCCTTCAAGTGATTTTTACGTATATGAGAGCTACGAGAACTAGAAGAAATGAAAGTGGCATTGCACACTTCACATTTGTGATTCCTAGTTCGTTTGTGATTCCATAAGACATGTGAATGGAGTCCTCCGGGAACTTTAAATTTCTTTGGACAAAATTTGCAACTGTATGGGCGATCATTGCTGTGTGTCAACATGTGAATTTTTATATATCCAGGTGGATAGGATTTTCCACACTGATCACATTGCCGTAGCATTCTATCAGAGCTGTTTTTTTCTTTGTGATGTCCATGGGGTTGGCAAGAATGAGCAATTAATTCATTTTCTGAGAAAAATCCTTCCCAACAGTTTTCACAAAGGTATGGTTTTAAATGAAGTTTACGGTGTAAAACAAGGGAACGAAAATCTTCAAATTTCTCATTACAATAGTCACAATCACGCCCTACAGAAGACTTGACAGGATGATTTTGGATACAGTGTGCACTTAATTCTTTTATAGAATGAAATTCTGCTTTACATTCAACACAGAACATTAGTTTCATTTCCCTGACTATAGTGTCTTCTGTAGAATGATGTTTTCGTCTTTCATATATTTTCATTTGATAAGTTTTCCCTTCTTCTTCAGATTCGTAACTGTAGTCAATGTCATCATTTTCTACATTGTTGAAACTTTCTGCTAATGTTTTAGCACTCGATTCTATTAGGTTTTTAAATGAGTATGTCATGGTAAGTTGATATATACAGTTAATGCAGATATTTACCGGATATTCCTCACGTGTAGATATCTAGAAAGACAGATTTTATACGAGTATGAATAGCAATAGTATCATAATATAATATTTATACTTATATCCTGTGACACTTGCAAAATGTACGACTAGTAGGTAAAATAAATAATTACAAAATTAAAGCTATAAACGAACTAATAAAATGAATGTGAGCAAATTGATAAGTACCTCATAGTTGTAAAAATTTGACAA